>APFE030758746.1:51899-93672 GCA_000404065.3 Pinus taeda | reverse complement strand
GGGAGCTACTATTTCCACACTCTTTCGAGTGATGTGTTTCCCGCATGAAGGCAGAATGGTGCAACTTGTCGACCAACTTTCATTTCCCAGTTCAAACATGGCTACAAGTCAAATGCCATCCCTAAATGTTTTCTTGACATCAAGAATGTCTCTTCAACCTCCAATTCATCCACCTAATTACCGCGAGTAATTTGGTGAATGCAACAAAGATCAAGGGGCATGCACCCTGGTTTGCTTCGGCAGGTGAACCCAGCTGAAAAAACAAATTTCCTTGTAGGTTATATGATTGATCTGAAACACCATTTCCTTGTAGGATTTGAGTATCAGTATGAAACTCAAAGGTAATGTGATTGGAACCTCACACCATTCACCTTTGTTTATTTCGATGGACAAAGCCAAAAAGTGTTTTATCTGCTCCGCAGATGGAACAATCCTGCTTAAATGCAAGAACTTCCATACGGTAACCTACAAATTCTTGTTTTCTCAACACCTGGGGGCATGTAAACCTTTTTTATGCAAGTGAAAAGTGACCAGCATAATTCTAACCTTGTAGTGTTTTAGATTAACTCTTAGTAACAACCTCTTAGGTTAGGTGATTGGTATGATCCACCATTCACCTTTGTCGGTAGCGTGCAGGCAAAGCAAAGGAAATGTTTTATCTAGGCAAAAGACAAAACTATCCTACCTAACCTCAGTGGTTCATTAACTCTTAGTGTAGTTAGTTCTATAGTTGGTCATTTCTAGCCTACATAAAAAGGTAGTTGAGTGAAGTTTTGCATGGGGCAAGCTCACTAAAAAATGAACCTACTAATAAGAGACATCTTTAAAGACGACTGGCATGAGAAATGTTACCACAGGGTTCAAGTTCATTAAAAGTAAACCCGTCAATGAGCAATGTTACCGCAGGGTTCAAGCTCATTAAAAAATATACCCGCTAATGAGCAATGTTATTGCAGGGTTCAAGCTCGTTAAAAAATAAACCCGCCACTAAGCGTAGTTTCTAAAGATTCAAGCTCATTAAAAAATTAATCCACCCTTAGTAAATAACCTTCGTGATTGCCTCGCTATCGGCCTTTTTGAGCCTTGATTGTGTTCTTACTGTCACCTCCATTCTTTTGGCCGATCATACACTTCCACTTGACTTTTTACCCTTTTGAGGAATAGCTGCAATCAGTGATTCTGTTATCCACCCTCTTTACGTTTCCATGTTTGAAGAGTTCCAAACTTACTTGGAACCAGTTGTTACCTGAAAACATCACTCATTCCTAAAAAACATGTCTCTTTTAAGCTCTTTTTAGACTCGTAAAATATGAAAAGATTGCCGAGCTACTGCCTTTCCAACTCATTAAAGTAAGGGGAAGCACCATCCCTCCTCTACATTTTAATATTTTTGAACCTGAGGGATCATTCCACAAAAATATGGAACGCTTGTCTTTTTCATCTCGCTAAAGCTATCGCAAAGTCAAACCTTTCATATTATTTTATACTTTTTCGAACTTAAGGAATTATGCCACGAAAAAGGATTGCTCGAGTTTCCTTTCCATCTCTTTTCAAACTATCTAAACATGAAAAGGACCAAGTTATCTTTGTCGTTAAACTCATTAAAACAATAGCGACAAACTTGTCCATCCAGATAAGAGTGAGTTTCATTGTCGCTAGGCTCGCTAAAACATAGCGAAAATTTTTCTCGAAGGGAAAATTATAGAACAAGCATATGTTATCCTCCTCAAGCTTGACAAAAATAAAGATGCATTGGTCAGCAATGACTGGGAAAAAAGGCAAGAAAACTTGAAGAACTTCATTGATAGCAGGTTTCTCTTGAACATGACACTTTCACTCCATCACCATGATTGAGTTGGGTTGGGTTATTCCATTCACCGGTCACATCACCATTGGTCCTCTGTACCATCCATCTTTTGGGGTTAATGCTACCAATCTATTTCAGTGTCACCGACATGTTCAAGAGAAGTCATTTAGAGAATTCACCAACCCAGCTAATGCCTCATCCACTACAATATCTTCACTGTCCATTTTTCATGACCGCCATTCCTGAACCTTGTATCATTAGATCATGTTCACCTCCACAAAATCATTTTCTTCATTTCGTGTCATAGATGTGGGATACATCAAGGCCCTCCTACGATAGGTCACTTCTTGTTGACATCAACCCATTATCCAAGAAGTCGACTTAGAAACAACCCTTTCAGTACTTTGAAGCTTGCATGCCTCAATGGCAATTTTCTCACTTCCGACGACAGGTTTACATCAATGGCCTTTGACCGAAAGATTCTGCGTGGTGTTCGACATCAACTCATATATTCACACCACGTGAATTTTATTGTAGTACCTTGAGGGTCATTATCATTATCAGTGATTCCCCTCGCGCCTGTTAACAACTTACATCATTGGCTAGTAATCAGGTGATGTCTTTCCATGTTCGATTTCAGAAAATCTTTTCACATGGATTGACTTGTACATTGGGCAAAGATTGAATGAGTTTGAAGACCCTGGATCTAGTTTCATCCATCCAGGCTATGATATATTCAGGAAAATAAAGACATCAAATGTACACCATAGCTGCACAGATGATCATCCAAGCTAAGGGATGATGGCTCTACAAGAATCACTAGTCTACCATAGCAAATGATTGTCTGCTCTATGTACATGAAAATGAATTTATAAAGCTGAGCATGGGAATGCCCGCCTCAGCTAGATCATGAAAATAATATGAAGATAATGTATTGTATTGTATTTTATATAGGTCACCTACCAGTTCGAAGACCTCAGATCCTCATGATAAAGCATTTCACTTGACATCAGAAGATTTATGACCTAATGCTTTAGGGGGAAACTTTTATAGACATATTTGGGCACTGCAACCCCAATCACATATGTCGATAAACCAAGGGCTCTTAAACCCCTAAAATTGTTGTTTGGTACCCTAAAGGATCATGGTCAACTGATTACATCATTTACCAGAAGTTCCACCTGAACAAATACTCAGAACTGGCCAAAAATGAACCATACAGACTGCTCCATGCTTAGGGTGTGATGCATACTGGCTGCTACACTAGCCAGATGTGATGCATACTGAAAGAGCATGTTGTCACCAAAATAGGTCCCTAATAGGTTGTTGATTAGACTATCTCAGTGTAACTATTTCAAACCAAGATTTTGGCTGAGTTTTAGCCTCATCAGTCTGAGAGGGCTCTCTTAAGGGTTAATGATATTGATTAATGATAATATAGATGGCTAACTCTATCTTGGTTTTGTATGTTTGTAGGTTAAAAAGATGAAGGCTTGCTACCATTGGGCTATGGATTCAACAAGTCAATAAATTTAGTGGCAAGATTTCTTGACATGAAAGCTAAGACAAATAAGGTTCTTAAACAAAGAAAACTCACTCAATAACATAGGTCAAAAGAGTCATTTCATTACTAAAGGAAGTCAGAGCATAGGGTTATGAATTCTGAGTACTAGTAATGAAATCTACTACTGATGGTTCAAAGGTGGTTTACTCACAAGATTCTAAAAAACAAAATCATCTCATTACTAAAGGAAGTCAGAGAATAAGGTTATGAGTTATAAGTAATAGCAATGAGATCTACTGCTCAACACAATCACTCGATTACTAAAAGAAATCAAAGCACATGGTAGTGAATTTTGAATAATAGCAATGTGATCTAGTCCTGGTGGTTCAAATATAAAACACAGTCATCTTATTGTTAAAGGAATTTAGAGCATTAGATTATGAATTCTGAGTATTAACAATAAGATATAATGCAAGTAATTAAAATAACGCATACATCAAGAAAGGATAGAACTCTATCAAACTCATTTTTGTTCAAGAAAGCATTTCTGCATTATTGATTGTATTCCTTCACATAAAGCAGCAGCTGGGCCAAAAATATCCAACCCCCCTTTGCTAGTTCGACCTCTTGCTTTATATATAGCATTTAAAACATATATCCCATCATCCCTCATCAAGAGAATTCGAATTTTCCATAACTGACACCTATTCTAACCATAAAACAAACTTTTAAATGCATTTGACAGCTAACTAGCAGTCCTAGAGACCTAATACAACTAGGAGTGTAACTCCTTATCATGATTACAACAACCTTATATAAGAATTTAAAGCATTATTTGACAACTTTCAACCTCAAGAAGTCGAATTTGATGAAGACTCCCACGTGGTCATCTGACTGCTGAAGACAAACCCTAGAAATTAGGGAACGTGTTTCCCTGTTTTTAGGTTTAGGATCCCTGAACATGGCACGTGGGACAGAACCTTTATCTCCTCATCCATGACCCAATTTTTGAAATTGAAGGATTTTTTTGTAGCCCGTTTTTTCTAGAACACAAACCTCTCCTGGTTTTTTAAAACATTCCTCCAGCTATCCAGAATCTATCCTTGAAAAACAGGTGTCAAACAGGAAAAATCCATTTTCTGAAATTACGGTCACAATGAAAGCTTAGTATCTCCCAACTGAAAACACTTATGAATAAAGTGAGATAGGTTATTATATATGGAGATTTTATGAAGCGAAACCTCTCTCAGAATTCCACAATACATTTTCCTGTAACCAGAAACTGATCTTGAAAAATACTGCTAAAACTAGAAGACCAAGCTTGACTTTCAGCAGTTTCGTAGCGCAAGTTTAACCATAAATTCCTCCCACCTCAGAATGAATTTGATGAAACTGAAAGAGGTTTTTGTAATTTGGTATGTTAGGAAGAAAAGCCTCTTTCAGTTTTCAAAATTGAGTTCTCGCTACTCAGGACCCCTTCTGGAAGTTGACTAGTAAACGCAGAAAGCATAGTTTTTTATGCTGAAACAAGATTTTTCAAGGATTTCATAGTGCGCTACGAAAACTCCTAGTTCAATGATTTCGTAGCTAGTTTCAAAATTTCTCCAAATGGCTAAACACATGACTTTCAAAACATGATAGGGGACCAATGATAGGCAAGAATAGAGTATTGAACCTAGTTGACCATACCAACAAGACTCTCTTTTAGATCTTAGACTCTAAAACAACCATGGAAATACTAGACCAAGACTAACAACATTCATTTGTAATCAAACTGATGTCGAAACACATGGCGAGGCTTTTAGGACATGGAATGAGGCTGTGAAACCTTTTTTTTTGGAAAAGAGAATGACACTTATTTAGATGAGATGACTCAAAACCTATAAGACTATGACTAGAAACAAGGAAACTTTCCAAAGCTTAGAGACAAATATTTTAGGGTGATAACAGTGGCTCCACTAGGGATAGTGTGCCCTTGTGGTATACTAAGAAATTATAGCTCTAGTGCCGCTATCCATCCTCTAGAATAAAACTCTGAACCTCTGCCCAATTTGCTCCTCAAGCCTTTAATGATTTATGAACGAAGAATTCAAACTGCACCTACTGAAACAGATGCTTAGTCAACCTACCTTAAGCTTATTTGCACATTCCTACCTACCCTATCAACTGCAATCTCCACTTGTAGCTCAAGGAACATGAAACTTCCAATGAAGCCAATCATCGATCTGATCTGACACTTGAATATCTTGACTATGCTTGAAGCAAAAATAAACCAGATACTGAAATAACCAAGGAAGCATGAGGTGTAATTGTTCTTCAAGATGAAAATATAACCAGAAGCCTGAACAATAAATATTTTCCATGTAGTTAGCTATAGGGTCAAAAAACACATGGTTAGTTTGATGATTCTCATAGCATCCTGTTACTTCTAACAACTGATCTTCAATAACAGTGTATTCTTCCTCAATCACGAAAGAGAAAGGAAGCAATACCATCTTCCTGTGTTCTACCATTGAAACCTATTGAAAAGAATGATCATGATCATGAAGACTATATGATTGAATTTGGCCTTGTAAACCTTCAATGTCTTTCTCAATGTCCTTAGCAACTTCATCCAAAAATTTCATCTTATCTTATGTCTTGCACTCAAATGATTTTAGATAAGAAGACAAGGACAAAGAAAAAATTTCATCTATTTCTTCATTAATATGATCATCATTCCATTGTCTAAAACCTTGAATTGAAGGAGAGTTTGCCACCAAATCTGATCTATCTATCCATTCCTCCAAAAACATAAGCCAAAAGTCTTCAAATGACTTAATAGATTTGGCAGGAAAGCTTTCAATCCACTGTTTACATTTCCCTTGAAATGAATCATAGAACAACATAATGAAAACATCCTCATGCTTGACTTTAAGAAGCTTGGTAAAATCACAAAAATTAGATATATGCATCAAAGTTAAACTCAAATCTTCTCCATTGAATTTTGGACCATTCCTTAGAAAATATGCATCCTTGGGAAAATGATTTGGGAAACCATGAATTCCTAAAAAATGTATGCATGCATACCTTGAAATAAGAATGGTAGCATCTGAGTTCTTCATAACTCCAGTGGAATCACCATGAATCTATGAATTTTGAATTCTTCAACAATGAAGTCGCCAAGGTATTTTTGCAACCTCAAAAGATTTCTGAGCTCCTGCTATCTTCAGAAGTTCAGCTTCTTGATTTCGGGAATGATTAATCTTCAGACTCCCAGTAGACACACCAAAATGTTATCACCAAAATAGGTCCTTGATAGGCTGTTGATCAGACTATCTCAATGTAACTATTTCAAACCAAGCTTTTGGCTGAGGTTTAGCCTCCTCAGCCTGAGAGGGCTCTCTCAAGGGTTAATGATATTGATTAATGATAATATAGATGGCTAACTCTATCTTGGTTTTGTATGTTTGTAGGTTAAAAGGATGAAGGCTTGCTACCATTGGGCTATGGAGTCAACAAGTCAATCAATTTAGTGGTAAGATTTCTTGACATGAAAGCTGAGACAAATAAGGTTATTAAACAAAGACAACTCACTCAATAACATAGGTCAAAAGAGTCATTTCATTACTAAAGGAAGTCAGAGCATAGGGTTATGAATTTTGAGTAATAGTAATGAAATCTACTACTGATGGTTCAAAGGTGGTTTACTCACAAGATTCTAAAAAACACAATTATCTCATTACTAAAGGAAGTCAGAGCATAAGGTTATGAGTTCTGAGTAATAGCAATGAGATCTACTGCTCAACGCAATCACTCCATTACTAAAATAAATCAAAGCACATGGTAGTGAATTTTGAATAATAGCAATGTGATCTAGTGCTGGTGGTTCAAATATAAAACACAATCATCTTATTGTTAAAGGAAGTCAGAGCATTAGATTACAAATTCTGAGTATTAAAAATAATATCTAATGCAAGTAATTAAAATAATACATACATCAAGAAAGGATAGAACTCTATCAAACTCAGTTTTGTTCAAGAAAACCTTTCTACATTATTGATTGTATTCCTTCACATAAAGTAGCAGCTGGGCCAAAAGTCTCCAACCCCCCTTTGCTAATTTGAACTCTTGCTTTATATATAGCATTTGCAACATGTATCCCATCATCCCTCATCAAGAGAGTTCTAATTTTCCATAAGTGACACCTATTCTAACCATAAAACAAACTTTTAAATGCATTTGACAACTAACTAACAGTCCTAGAGACCTAATACAACTAGGAGTGTAACTCCTTATCATGATTACAACAACCTTATATTAGAATTTAAAGAATTATTTGACAACTTGCAACCTCAAGAATTCGAATTTGATGAAGCCTCCCACGTGGTCATCTGACTGCTGAAGACAAACCCTAGAAATTAGGGAACATGTTTCCCTGTTTTTAGGTTTAGGATCCCTGAACATGGCACGTGGGACAGAGCCTTTATATCCTCATCCATGACACATTTTTCAAAACTGAAGGATATTTTTGTAACCCATTTTTTCTAGAAAAAAAACCTCTCCTGGTTTTTTAAAACACGTGTCAAATAGGAAAAATCCATTTTCTGAAATTAGGGTCTCAATGAAATCTTAGTATCTCCCAACTGAAAACACTTATGAATAAAGTGAGATAGTTTATTGTATATGAAAATTTTATGAAGAGAAACCTCTCTCATAATTCCATAATACGTTTTCCTGTAACCATAAACGTATCTTGAAAAATACTGCTAAAACCCGAAGACCAAGCTTGACTTTCAGCAGTTTCGTAGCGCAAGTTTAACCATAAATTCCTCCCACCTGAAAATGCATTTGATGAAACTGAAAAAGGTTTTTGTATTTTGGTATGTGATAAAGGAAAGCCTCTTTCAGTTTTCAAAATTGAGTTCTCCGCTGCTCAGGACCCCTTCTGGAAGTTGACTAGTAAACGCAGAAAGCAGAGTTTTTTATGCTGAAACAAGCTTTTTCAGGGATTTCGTAGCGCGCTATCAAAACTCCTAGTTCAATGATTTCATAGTTAGTTTCAAAATTTCTCCGAATGGCTAAACACATGACTTTCAAAACATGATAGGGGACCAGTGATAGGCAAGAATAGAGTATTGAACCTATTTGACCATACCGACAAGACTCTCTTTTAGATCTTAGACTCTAAAACAACCATGGAAAGACTAGACCAAGACAAACAACAATCCTTTGCAATCAAACTGATGTCGAAACACATGGCGAGGCTTTTAGGACATGGAATGAGGCTGTGAAACCTTTTTTTTTGGAAAAGAGAATAAGACTTATTTAGATGAGATGACTCAAAACCTATAAGGCTATGATTCAAAACAAGGCAACTTTCCAAAGCTTAGATACAGATTTTAGGGTGATAACAGAGCCTTTTGTGGGGTGCGATGGGCGAGAATAGACAAATGGCAGAGACAATTTGCTAAGTGTAAACCCAGAGAATCTTCTAGAAACTTCTCATATGACACTTGCCTCTCTAAATTCACCCAGGGATGAGTAAGAGATCATGAGATCTCCAAGTGGAACCAAGAACTATCAGTGAAATGACACTAATAAAAAAACCAAAAGCTGGCTCACCCCTCTACAAATATCTATATATGGATCCCTCATCACAGATATCTGAAGGCTGGAATTTTGTAATTTGTAAGGAAGTTTTGTTGGTTTCTCTTTGAGACATTGTATTGTTGAGTGATCTTTCTTTTCATGAGGTTAAGAGGTCTTTCATGCTGGGAGGATGATGTTGGATCAAATAGTTGGGTTGTAATCCTCTCTTCTACTTTTACTATCAATAAAGTTATTTGAGTTTTCCTCCATATACTTGCGTATTTGTGAATCTTGTTATTTTTGAATTCTATTGTATGGTTAATGTATTTTTGATTTTTCATTGTTTATGGTATTATAGATCTCTATGCTTTGATGGTGTTTTGTTGCTTTGCCTCTATAGGTGTTCTTTAAAGCAGGACAAGTGAGAAAGGAGTGGCAAGCTCTATCAAAGGAGAGAGGAAACAAGTAAGAATCCAAGTGAAAGATTTAGGTTGGTGCTCTCTTCTTCTCTCTTATCTATCATACATAAAGGAAATCACAAGTTACTTTGAATTTTTTGTTTCTAAGATAGCTACCCATCTTAGTGGGACTAGTAGATCAAATAGACACTAGTTTTCCTGGAAACAACAAGCTTGTGTTGGGTTTAGCTGTTGAATGCAAATTAGATCAAAGCTCACATTAGGAGAAGGAGAGTTGGTCGAAACTAACCCTAAAATTGGGAGAGTCTATCCTTGGAAGACAATGTCAAAGGAAGGTTCTATGGGGCCAGACCCTTAATTCCTAGATAGTTTCCTAGCCATAAAGTCCATGGTAGAGGAAATGTATAGGGATTTTAGAAAACACAAAGATGAAGATTCATCAGGCTCCAAAAAAGATAAAGGAGAAGATGAGCCTCACTTCCATGACCACTGAAAAGGCAAGGGGAAAGAAGAAATCTTTCTCCCACCTCCTAATAGCCCTAAAAAGAAAGCATCTTTGATCAAACTAGATGTTAAATTTGATTTACCTATATATGATGGAGAGTTGAATGCAGAAAAGTTGGACAATTGGATTAGACAAATTGATGTTTATTGCAGAGTGCAGAATATCGATTCAGACAAGAGCAAGATTCAGCTGGCAAGCCTACACCTTGAGGCACTGTCTTAGTTTGGTGGGAAGGCAGGACCCAAGCTGACATGAAAAGACATGGTAAGACTATCTTTGTCTGTAGTGAATTTGTTTCTGCAATCAAAAAACAATTCTATCCATTGGCCTACATGCAACAAGCCATGATGAGTTTGCAAACTCTTCAACAGTTGAAAGGTCAAAGTGTGCAAGGGTACACTCAAGAATTTAGAAAGAGAGCATTGATTCTAGGAATCTCATTAGACTCACCTAAGACTCTCTTGAAGTACATTGGTGGTCTACACAGCTACATGAGGCACACCATCCTTATGTTTAATCCCACTAGTATAGATGAGGTATCTATACAAGCTACTCATCTAAAAGCTAGAGGAAAGAATGGAAGTCCAGAAGTTGGGGGATCATCCCAACCCACTGCAAGCAAGAATAAGCAGAAAAGAAAGTAGAAATGGAAAGCAAGGAAGGCTAACACTGCATAGAAAATCAAGGTTTCATGCACTCACTATAAAAAGGATGGGCATGATGATGGGAACTATTGGATTCTGCATCCAGGTCTGAGACCTAAGAAGTTTGAGGGCACGAAGAAGAACACTGCTACAGCTATTCAGAAAGATTTGGGGTTAGACTCAGGAGATGAAACAACTATTGTAGCCACAGGTATAAGAGGTTGTCTACTTTAGAGAATGATGAAATCAAGAAGCATGTGTAGGAGTTTCTCGAGAAGGGGTTCATCAGACCTAGCACATCACCATGTGGGTCACCAATCGTTTTGGTGAGAAAGAAAGATGGCTCGTGGAGAATGTGCATTGATTACCGAGCACTGAACAAGATAACAATAAAAAATCATTATCCCCTTCCTCGCATCGATGATCTTTTAGATCAATTGAAAGAAGTTGTTTATTTCTCCAAGCTAGACTTGCATAGTGGATACCAGCAGGTCAGAGTTGCAGAACAAGATGCATGGAAGACTATTTTCAAAACAAAGCAGGGATTGTGTGAGTGGTTGGTTATGCCTTTTGGGTTACCTAATGCTCCTGCTACTTTCATGAGATTAATGAATGATGTACTTAGAGCTTTCCTTGATGATTTTTTTATTGTGTATCTGGATGACATTATGATATTTAGCCAAATGTGGGAAGGACACTTAAAGCATGTTAAACAGACACTAGATGCTTTGAAAAGAGAAAAACTTTATGTTAAACTCTCAAAATGTGAATTTGGAAAAACATCTCTGAATTATTTGGGTCATATAGTAGGGGGTGGTGCATTGGAGATAGATCCCTCTAAAGTGGTAGTCATTGTGAACTGGCCTAAACCCAAATTTGCTACAGAAGTTAGAAGCTTCTTAGGAACAACACAATATTGGAGGAAGTTCATTTCTAACTTTTCCTTAATTTCAGCTCCCTTACATGCTTTAACAAGATTGAACAAGGTGTTTCAGTGGGGAGGAAAATAGCAGAAAGCCTTTGATACCTTGAAAGAAAAGATTAGTACAACACCTATACTAGCACTACCTAATCTTCAAAGACCATTTGAGATCCAAACGGATGCTAGTGACTATGCCATGGGAGCAGTGTTAACATAGCACTGTAAACCCATATGTTATCATTCTGAAACATTTAATTCTACAGTAATTAACTATCCTACATATGATAAAGAATTGTATGCATTAGTACAGAGAGTGAAAAAGTGGAAACATTACTTAATGGGCAAAGAGATAGTAATACATATTGATCATCAACCACTTCAATATCTACACTCTCAAACTAGGTTGCAGCAATCAAAACACTATAGATGGATGGGTTTTCTACAACAGTTTCATTTAATCATCAGATATAAAAAGGGCATACAAAATAAAGTTGTAGATATGTTATCTAGACCCATTATAAATGCATCTACTATACTTAAGCATAATTCTGTGTTACATGAGAGTTACATTGAACAATATTCTCAAGATATAGACTTTAAAGATGTATATGCAACTTTAAGTCAAGGAAAACGAGTAGAATAGTTGGATTATCATGTAAAGGACTGACTCTTGTATCATTGTGGGAAGTTATGCATTTCACACGCTAAAAGAGTAAAGATAATTCGAGAAGCACACACTTCTCTAATATCAGGTTACTTTGGGGTAAGTAAAACAGTTGCACAGCTGCAAAGATTTTGTTATTGGCCAAAAATGAACGAGACAATTTCTAGATATGTAAGAGGGTGTACTATGTGTGCTAAAAGAAAGCCCAATAATAGAAAACTAGGCTTGTACACTCCATTACCAGTTCCTTCTCACCCTTGGGAAAGTGTTTCCATGGATTTTGTTGGAGGACTGCCTAAATCTAGGAAAGGGCATGATTATTTGTATGTTGTTGTGGATAGGTTCAGAAAAATGTGTATTTTGATACCTTGTAATAAACAGATTACAGTTGAACAAACTGCAAAACTGTCTTTTGAACATGTATGGGTTAATTTTGGATTACCCACTTCCATTGTATCTAATCGAGACACCTGATTTGTAGGGAAGTTTTGGTAAAGTCTGTGGGAACTGATGCACACCAAACTAAAGAAAAGCATAGCTTTTCATCCACAAACTGATGGCTAGATAGAAGTAGTTAACATGACAGTGATCCAATTACTCAGGGGATATTGCAACAAGCATCCTAAGCTTTGGGATGAACATTTGTGTTATGTGCACCATTCTTACAACAGAGCAAAACATTCTTCTACACAAAGATCTCCTTTTGAGAGTTGTTTTGGTTTCACACCAAGGTCTCCTTTGGATTTTGTCTTTGGTAAAGACACCACAATGGAGGGACACAATGATGTGGACAAGGCAACTAAGTTCATTGAACAAATCCAAGAGATCCACCAGGCAGTACAGGAACAGCTGGAAAAGAGCCAAGGCAAATACAAGGCAAAGCATGACAAGCATCAGATGGAGAATAGTTTCCAAGTTGGTGAGCAAGTCTGGCTGTATATCAGCAAAGACAGGATGCAAGGTGAAGGCAAAAAGCTAAAGCCTATCAGGTATGGACCCTTCAAGATCCTTGAGAAGATGGTGAGAATTCTTTTCACCTTGATCTACCACCTTACATGCACATCTACTTAGTCATAAATAAAGATTGCTTGAGATTGTTTGAACCTTCACTAATTGAAGATCCCGAAGAGCAAAGTCAATTTCCTTCTATTGATGACCTACTACCTAAATATCTTAATGAATTTCAAGAAGGCATAGTTTTGGACATGAAGGTAAGGACGACGTGTAGGGGAGATGTTGAGTACCTCAGAATTGGGCTCAAGGGTTCAAAGCTGAGCAGTGCAAAGTGGATAGAGATAGGACAAGTGAGACAATTGTACCCTCACTTGGTTGATGCTTGAAAACCAACTTTTGGTGGTCCAAAAGCTTTTTCAGTGGGAAGGTCGTGATTCGAATTCGATCCATGAAAATTATCAAAGTGCCATGACTATATCAAATCAGGACAGGTTTCGAATTTATGAGCAAAGAGCTATTAGGAAGACCTCTAGATAGTAGTAGTTTGCAGCCAGCAAGGAACAATGAGGACCTCGGTCAAAGTGCGCTGACTGAGGACCATGGAGACCATATAGGAGGCAAAAATGGTAGTTAGGAAGCCCGAATTGGGAAACGAAGGCCATTTCTGATGCACGATTAGTGCTTAGGAAGCTCGGATCGAGAAAGGGAGGCCATTTCTGATGCGTGATTAGTGCTTAGCACTAATCGCGCATCGTTGGGAAAAACCCCTCGAGAAGGAAAAGCCCTAAGCACTTGGTTGCATGGGAAGCTGGAAAACTGTAGGGAAAGCGCTAAGGCGAAAGGTGGGTCCCGCGCTCCAAAACCAACCGTATATCGGAGGCATATTGGGCAGTAATTGGATTTGGGCAGAGAATGAGTGATTCCATACACTGCACGATGCATGTCCGATGGATGAGAGAGAAAATCGCCTCTCGTTGCGGGCTAATTTTTGAGCAAGTCAACTGTGCGAAATGAGCAAACACCATAGGATCTGGGGACTCTAGATTTGACAATGGAGATTGTGCCCGATGGGAAACCAGATTTAACGGGGGAATTAAGCCACAACATATAAAAGTCTGAAGTCCGATTTGACTGCTGAGTTGGCAGATGAGTCATTCCATAGTGTAACTGAAATACCGAACCTTTGAGGAAGAGCCGACATAGTTCGTGAGAGGACAAGTGGCCACCTCCCTGTGAGACGTTGGTGATGACGCAAAAGCAGGGAATTCCAACGAACAACAAAAGGTGATCTGAAGGGGTGGAAGAGGAAGTGAATAGTCATGAGACAAATTGGATTTAAGCCATGAAAAGAGAGAGAACAGAACAAGAGAAGAAGAGGAAGAACCAAAGAAGAAAAATAGTGATAGAAAAGGCGAAAGAGACAGTAAATCAAGAAGCAGAAAACAGAGAGCAGAGCTGACCTGCAACGTAAGGAAACATTGAGTAGACAGAACCAAGCTTGATAGGTTCAAGCCATCCCTAGGAGGATATATGTCGGGAATTGAGCACCATTGGACTCATCCCATTAAAGGCCAAATAGGTTGAGACTTGGTAAGGAAAGAGTCTGTGCACTCTAGTGGCTTGGGGAATCCAAGAACCACCCTACTAAGCATCCTCTGTTTCAAGAGACTCAAGTGAGCTCCTCATTGTAAATCTCTACTTTAAAGACACAATAAAAGAAGGCCACCACTGAGATCTAGACCAAAGATGTAGCCCTAAAGAATAGGGTGAACTCCTTATTAATGCATTGCGTTCTTGTCTTTGCTTATTGTGTTTCCCTTACTGTTTTCCATTTTCCAATGTCTGTGTATTTCACAATATGATCGATCCATTACCTAAAATAACATAGAAACACACCAGAACATGAGCATGTAATACCTTCATTCATTAATTATTTAATTGATATCACTCTTGAGTGATTTTCAGATCATGTATGTGCTTTCCTTGAAGAGAAATCTTCCTTTGTGAACCTGTAATCCTTCAGTTGTTCTACTTCCCCTGAACCTATAATGAAATTCCCATCTTGTTCAAAATATATGTCTATCAATCATAGACATGTGCCATATATTGGTGCATATATGACTCCTCTTCGAATTTCAACGAGTCGATGAGTTGAATCCTTCAAAATAGTGAGTCATCTAATGGACCATCTTGACTCGAGTCATTAACTGAGGTAACTTTTTAGCTGTTACAAATCCTAAAAGCGTAACTACCAATACCTTCTTTCCTTCTTTCTTTTCTTGCCCATTGTGTGCTTGTTCATCCTATACGTGTTTTATTTTCCAAACCTTCTTATTCTCATCATCAAACTTTTTATTCATGGTTGATTCCATCTTGTACCTATAGTGACGAGCTATGTGTCCATAGTTATGATACTTAAATAATTCAATGTTGTCCATAAGTGATTCCATATGGCATCTTCAATCACGAGCGCTATGGCCATAGTTATGGAATTTGAAACATTCAATGTTTGGCCCATCTAGCACATATTCTCTTATGCAAAAATCATCATGGAACATGTCTCATGATCCTGCAAACTTGCTTCTAGTGTTTTGCAAATAATGATTGGATCTGTCAGAAACTTCATAATACCTAGCCATATGTCCATAGTTAGCATATAAAAAGAAATAACCGTCAAATGAATGTGTGTACCTGGATAATTCATTCAGATGAAATGGTCCATGATAATTGTACTTGTCAATAACTTTACAATCGTCAATCATATGTCCATAATTCACACATAAAAAACAATAACCATTAAACAAATGAACATACCTGGAAGATTTATCATTCTTCTTTGGAGGCAATGTTGTAGTCTGTTGCCGTCCTTTTCTCTTGGCTGCATTGGTCTTGTTCTTTGGAGTTGTAACATTCTTCTTTGGCTTTTCACTTAGATCAATTCCCTTCTTAGAATCATCCTGCAAAGATGTGGAGATTGTACCTTCATCAACTGGCACTTTACCAACTTTAATTTCCTTCATTTTTTTCTTCATCTATCTTATCTTGCAAGTGTTATTTTTGCAATTCCTTGAATTTATTGATCTCATCACGGGTTTCACCAAGTTTTTTTTGCTTTTGAGCAAGATCTTCTTGAAACCATATTTTCAAGATCTCCCTTATTTTTTCTGCCTCCTCAACCTGTAGCTTGAGAAGAGTGGTCTTCTCTACTTCTCTATTAAGAACTTGCTTATGTTCCTTCCACTTCTCATTTTCAATACCAATCCTGATTATTTCTATTGAAGTTGTTTCTAATTCCTTTTGCTTTTGGCTTATTGTAGATATGTATCTTTGATCAGATTCCTTCCTTTCAAATTATGCTTCCTGCATTTGTTGTTTGAGAATATTAATCTCTGCAAAGGCTGTGTCGAGTTCTTATTCCTCTATATTCTTGACTTCTTCCAATTGAGTTCTAAGACTACTAATAATCTTCGTAGACTTTTCATTTTCCTTGATTATTTCTTTTTCTCTCTTCAATTCTTCTTCCAAAAGTCTTGTCTTTTCCTTTTGACTTTTGAGTTTCTTTATCACCTTGATCACTTGATTTTGAAAATCTTTCTTGCTCATTTCTCCAATTTCTTCGTCATAATCAGAAGTATCTGAATTTTCAATAACATCTTGACATGATTTCTTTGTTGAATAGAGATTATGAAGCTATTACCAAATAGCTTTAGCTGTTGAACATTAACGAACATTTGTCTTCACAGAATTTGGAAAAACATTTAAAATTACATTCATGGCCTTTAAATTGTACCTTTTAGTTTCGTTGATAGATGTGTATCCAAAAATAATTGCTTCCCATACTCCATGTGCCTACAAATTTACTTCCATCCTGGATTCCCATATCTAGTAAATATCTGCATCAAAATTAGGGATTGGTACACAATATTCACTTTCTTCAAATTTTGTTGTACCTGTACCTTCCTTTGAAGTCCTTGCAACCTTCCTTTTTGACTTTCGCATCTCTATGCTTTGAAAATTTCCTTCCAGTAGTTAATTTGTTATTGAAGGAACCTTACTTTGATACCAATTGTTGGAAATACCAAGAGGGGGGTCAATCAATATTTCTTAGCAATTAACACTTTTTAATCCTTTTCACAGCATTAGTTAATCTTCAACTATTATTATTGTTCTTCTTCAGATGATCATAAACAATAATAAATAGTAGGTAACACCATACAACAATGAAGAAAGATAAAATAGAGGACACAAATATTTTTAGGTGCAAAACCCACTCCGGGTCAAAAAACACCTAACACTTCTTTAGTAATTGTCTTCTCCCCATTAAAATATAATTGATTACATCAAGATTTCAGCTACAACTGAGGGAGGTGTCAACCCCCTAATTCATAGGCTACAACCTTTAGGATGATACTAGATCCTAATACCTTGTTGCAACCTGAAGGATGCCCTAAGACCCTGTAGATTAGGCCACAACCTGATGAGTGCCCCAACACTCTGTTTACCAACTGCTATTGGAAAGGATGTTTCATTGCCCCATTATTTTATCAACCACAACTAAATGGATGCCACAACATTTTGTGCAAGCCACAACTTGCCCAAGCACCACCCTACTTCCATGAAGTGTTCTTGGGCCACAAACTAAAGGTGATTCCAATCATCCATAAGAGTCAGTAAATCATGTTTCACAATTTTCATACTGGATCCCTTGTACTCTGAATCAACGTAGAATAATTGTAAGGAATATGTTGTATATCTGTCAAATCCTAGTAGCCACTGACCATTGCACAATCAAATTGATCACTACACAATGCTACACATTAAATTCACTTCTCAACTACACATCACTGTCACTGCTAAACTACACATCAATGTCACTGCACACATAGATCACTACACAGTTGTTGGCTATCACTAAATTTCACTGCTCATGAATGAATAGTCATCAATGCACAACCACTGTCACTACACATCTGATGGTTTCCATTGCATGTCACTGCACTGAGCTTCTCATGAGTGAATAAGCATCAAGACTCAATATATCTTATTGCCACATTATATCAAGTTGCACACGGTGCTACAACCATCTAGCACTGCTATCAAATGATGGCACAAACAAAGGTGCCTAAGGTCATCCCTATGACCTGCTACCAATTATATTAAGATTTGTACACAGAGAACTACTAGAATATGTCTAAACACTTATGCCCTTATACCATGTCAATACACTGTTACAGACAAGTTATTTACCATTTTCAAGTGTCTTGTCAATTAACAAGTTTACAACTCAATTTCAAAATAATATGCTTCTTATATTGAATTCTATATGTCTCCAATTTGTTTTATGTCCAAATTTACCCAAGTGTTTCTCTAAGCACATGCAACCCTTTTCTTCAATGAAACCCTAGGACATAACACCTTAGGATAAAACTATAAACCCTAGGACCAAACTTAAACTTTGCACTACTTGAACAATTTCCTTGTCCAATTAACTGATAACTTCAATAATACTTAATATATGTCAAGTGTAAATTATGAGGATTATGTCAAACCACAGGTTATTAAGGTAACCAAGGTCATAGTAGTTGGATTACTTAGGTCTTTCCACATAACAAGTTTAATATCTTAACAAGGTAAGTGAACCATTGTTTATTAACTTCAAAGTTCAATTCACTGAAGTCAAGATAGAA
Organism: Pinus taeda; assembly: GCA_000404065.3. Classification (NCBI taxonomy): domain Eukaryota; kingdom Viridiplantae; phylum Streptophyta; class Pinopsida; order Pinales; family Pinaceae; genus Pinus; species Pinus taeda. Next base: position 74,995 of record APFE030758746.1, on the reverse strand, counting down.
TAAAGGCTATTGATGAACACGTGTCACAATCAACATGTCAATGTCATTCTTAGTAAAATATAATTATAGTCAAATTTCAAGATCATGTCACTGTAGGGTAGATGGGTTCACTGTGTATGTGCATTGTTGTTCACAAATTTGATGCATAGATCACTGTCAATGTAATATCAGGTGTCAAATCATGGTTAAGTCTATTACCGCAAGGTCACATAAAATAAGTGATATTTTATTTGTGTTACTAAGTGTCACTAAGAAGATATTTATATCACAGTTATCTATGCATCTTTGTCATGTTAAGTTACTATTATATCATTTACTACTTTATAAGATCACATAAAGTATGTCACTGTGTTTTGGTTCAAAATTGCAATGAGAGGATTTTCACTAAGATGATGAATCAATTATTGGCTTAGTGCATGATGCTTAAAATATTTCAATTTAATATGAGCTTACTGCCACTGTCTTCAAATGAAGTTCGATGTCTTATATTCACAAGAGAATTAGATACCTAGTAATTTTTGACTAAATGCCAAAACCAAAGTTACAAATGATATCCCGCCTACCTTCAAATACGGTTATATAGATATGATTCAGGTGTATATGATCTTGAGAATGTCTTAATTCATGTATATAAGCCTTGAGATACCTACACCTTATAACAAGCAGACACAAGAATATACACAATCATGCCTTACCACTGATTTGATGACACAACAAATTCAGAGCACAAATTATTACTGCTACACTAGGGCAGTCAACAAGAGTTTAGTCATCAAAAGATCATTATTTTATTAGGACAGTCAAGATCAATTTACTATTTTAATGTCATATCATTGTTCCAAACTAAAGTTATGTAATTGTTTCACTAGGAAAATCACAGATATGTTGTCACAATTCTCAATGCATCACAATGATGCAAATGTATTACAATATTTCTGTCGTATACACTTTTAACCAACAAGGATAATGCAAAACACAACAATTTCCTAAGTGCCAAGGTCTTGTCAATGCACAGTCCTAAACAAAAACACAAGAGCCAATAACCATTGCTTGAAATATTTCGCTGCCCTAGCTTTACTACCCCTTTCCTTAGGAATCTGAATCTTCCCTCAAATACTTTGCACACTTTAGAGATAGATAATCAACACACTTTAGAGATAAGATCAAGATGACTAAAAATTTCAGGTGATATATTTGTGTATTGAGAATGTTATGTTTGGATATTAGAATAGGTCCCTTTTTATAGTGTTTTGTTAGGCTTAGAGAGGGATTATAAGTGTTATATGTTGGAGGAGCTTCATGAAATTTAGGCCATAGTGCATTAAAATATTCAAGCATATCTTTTTAAAAGGTTAGGAGGACCGCGGCACTAGACTTAAGCTTAGGCTTAGGTAGCTTATTATAGGAATGCTTTTATAAATTAGAGAAGGGTTTTATAAGTGATCATTGGTTTAGAATAGGAATTTAATTTGAGAGTTGACTACCAAATATTCATAATTTATTAATTAAATTATGTCTAAAGTAAAGAAGTTGTTAACTTTATGGAGGAGAGATAAGGGTTATTAATTAATGAAGGACCCTTCTTGTGAGCACAAAATAGTTTGATATACATCCTTAAAATCATTTCTCCATGAGAGATGATGTGGAACCCTTAGACTTGATTTTTATGCTCATAACCAATAAAATATGTCAAGTCACTACTCCTTAGGGTTTTAGCCTAGTAACTAGGGTTTTTACCTTCAAACTCAATTTTCTCTAATCAAGAGGAACCACATGGTGTACCACATATCACTATAAATTTCTTGATGAGGAGAATCCAATGATCTGGATCTCCAATCCAAACTCAATATTTTGACCCTTCAAAAAACCCTTGACAAATTTGGGGTACATTATTAGTCCAGGGAACCAAAATCTTAGGACTTGGGTTTTTAACCATCCAACAATATAGATGCCATCTTGATGTTATCCAAAAATTACTAAGAAGTGTTCATTAACCATTTGACATCAATGACTAGTGTTTTTGGTCAAATTCAAACCTAGTCAACTCCATGGGTTGACATCAATGACAACACCATCCAACAAGAAGTACATGTGAGAGAGGTACTAAAATAATAAGGCTAAGGTGTTCTATGAGATAAAGATGGGATCAATGACATATGAGGAGTATACAACCAAGTTCATAGAGTTATTGAGGTATGTACCATATCTTAAATATGAGAAAGCTAAAGTTCAGAGGTTTGCTAGTGGATTTCTATTAGCATTTAGAAATCAGATTGAGTATGATGAGCCTCGGTCACTTAAGGAAGTTATTGGGAAATTGAAACATTGTTATGAGCAGTCAAAGTGTAAGGATGAATATTAGCAAGGATGGAAAGGGAAAGATAAAGGTAAAGGTAAATGGAAACCGAAAAGAATAGGCCTTAGAATGTGGAAGAGAAAGAGAATATTGCACCATACAAGAATTTCAATGTAGCTAGACAGGGACATGCGTCGCAACAGTAGAATAGAGGTGTTGGTATAGGATGGTTGGAGTGTTGGACATGTGATAAGGAACATATTAAGAGATATTGTCCATAGAATTAGGGTGGTATGCCTCACATTTATAGTGCACATGAAACACATATAGTTGGGGATGTTAGGGAGAGAATTCCACATATTTAGGCAGTGCTAACTAACATGTAGGTAGAGCACCAGGAAATTGTTATCGAGATGGGAAGTAAGGTTTGTGATTAATTTGTTACTCTGTATCTAATTATAGTTATGTTATTCCTGGCCTGGTGGATAAGTGTGTTTTGAATAAAGAAGTGCATGAAGAATCCTGGTTAGTGTCATTGGCTAAAGGTACAAAAAAGAGAGTGTATCACTAGGTAAGAGCTTGTGCATTCGAGTTGAATGTTATGTCTATCTCAGCACATTTGAATGTATTTTTGTTGTGATAATATAATATGCTTTTGCATATGGACTAGTTGTATCTCCATAGGACCAAAGTGGATTTTTATGATAAGGCCATTGAGTGTTTGGATGACGATGGAGAACAAAGAATCTTGCAGGGTAAGAAAAAGGAAACAACAGTTAGAATGGTGACAACTATGCAAGCAAAGCATTGTCACAAAAAAGGGTGTGTTTTATTTGTAGTGCACATTTATAGTGATAAAGGTAAGGATTTTGGGATGCATAGGTATTGATAAGGTACCCGGCTTTACAACATTTTTAGGATGTGTTTCCAGCAAATACTTTAGAATTTCCGCCTCACAGAGAATTGGACTTTTCCATTGAGTTGGTAGTAGGGGTAGCACCAGCACCAAAGGCACCATATAGGATGATCTCTCCAGAGTTAGTAGAGCTGAAGTTGCAGTTGAAGGAAATGTTTTACAAGGGATACATTAAGCCAAGTCTATTACCATGGGGTGCACTAGTATTGTTTGTAAAGAAGAAGGATGTTACTCTTAGGTTATGCATTTATTACAGGCATTTGAATAAGGTAACCATCAAGAACATGTATCTATTGCCGAGGATTGACAACTTGTTTGATTAGTTGAACAGAGCAACAATGTTCTCAAACATTGATTTGAGATTAGGATATCATCATGTACGCATTAAGGAAGAGGAAATTTACAAGAAAATTTTCTTAACCAGGTATGGGCATTATGAGTTTGTTGTAGTTCCATTTGGTTTGACTAATGCTCTAGCTACCTTTATCTGCTTGATGAATAGTGTCTTGCATCCTTATCTAGACAATTTTGTTATTGTATTCATTGATGAAATATTGATATATTCTAAGAATGAGAAAGTGTGCATCAAGAATTTCGTAGCAGTGATGATTGCTAAGAGAGCATCAGTTGTATGCAAATATTATCAAATATAATTTCTTTAATAAAAAGTTACATCAATTGGGACATGTTGTTTCAAAGGAAGGCATAACAATGGATCCAGAGAAGATAAGAGCTATCATGGAGTGGAAAACTCCTAGAAATGTGGAAGAGGTAAGATCATTTATAGGGCTCGCAGGGTATTATAAGAGGTTCATCAAGAACGTTTCTCACATTTCATATCAAATTAAATCACTGTAGAGGCAAGGTAAGAAATTTTAATTGAAAGAGTGTGTAGTTAGTTTTGAACAGTAGAAGTAATTGTTGACAAATGCTCTAGTGTTAAATATTGAAAATTAGATCAAAGAGTTTGTGGTGTATATAGACACTTGCAAGAGAGGACTTTGTGGAGTCCTTATATATGAAAAATTGGTAGTTTTGTATGAGTCACAAAATGAGCAGGATCAGAATTACCTAACACATGTTCTTTAGTTTGGAGTGCTCATCCATACATTGAATATGTGGAGACACTATATTCTTGATAGAAAGTTTGTATTGATGAGTAATCACAATGGATTGAGGTATCTATTTGACCAATTGAATCTGGGTTCCAGGAAATCTAAATGGTTTGCCACAATTAGGTAGTTTGAATTTGAGATCAGGTACATCAATGGTAAAGAGAAAAGGGTTGCAGATGCTCTTAACAGGTGGATATAGGTGAATCATATAACATCTATGAGTTCTTATGGGATATACTTAAAGGATTAGATATTACAAGTAGGAAAATATGATAACATATACATGGAGCTTATGTACAAATTACAATAGTTTATAGGTGATCAGGATGTGGACTATCATCTCATAGAAGATGGCTTGATCAAATTTAGGAACATGATATATGTGCCAGACAGTAGTGAGCTCAAGAATACCATCATGAGGGAGTTTCATGTGAAACTATATTTAGGTCACCTAGGATATCAAAATACATTGACAATAGTGAGTAAGTTTTATTATTGGTCGAATATGGAAAAGGACGTGGGATAGTTTATGGCTATATGTTTGGATTGAAAACAAGTGAAGGTATAATTTAAGCATCTAGGTGGATTACTACAGCTGATTCTGATTCCAATGTGGAAGTGGGAGGTCATTTCCATGGATTTCATCATAGGTTTGTGGAGGACATTTAGAAAATATGATTCCATCATGGTATTTGTGGGCAGGTGTACAATGGTAGTGCACTTCATTCCAATGAAGTCTACTTATTCAACTAGTGATGTAGCGCAATTCTTCATTAGAGATGTGGTTATATTGCATGGTGCTTCGAAGAATATTGTATCAGACAAGGATGTTAAGTTCACTTCCAAGTTTTGGAGGAGTTGTTTGTAGGGTTGGGGGCAGAGTTGGCCTTCAGTACAACTTATCATCACCATTAGATAGATGGACAGACAGAGAGGGTCAACATGATATTGGAGGACACATTGAAGATGTATGTGATGCATTAGCAGAGGAGATGGGAGGAATAGCTTTCATTGGTTGAGTTTTCTTATATCGATGGGTATTAGGAATCTTTGAGGATGAGTCTGTTTGAGGCATTGTATGGGCAGAGAGATCCAATGAACAGGGTGTTTCTTGGACCAAATATGTTGGCAGAGATTGAATAGGAAATGTAGGTAATCAATAATAATCTAAAGGTAGCACAAGACAGGTAGAAAATTTATACAGATCAGAATAGATTGTTTAAGGATTTTTAGGTTGGGGAACAAGTGTATTTGTGCACCAAGCCAAAGAAGATATCCTTGAGGATTGGATCATGTGCCAAGTTGGAACCTCAATTTTGTGGACCTTTCAAAATTCTTGGAAGGATTTGACCAATAGCCTATCAACTTGCACTGCCTCTGACAGTGAAATTCCATGATGTTTTCCATGTGTCATTAATTAAGAATTATGTTAAAGATGTTGATCATGTGATTAACTGTTCTATAATACAGGTGGAGGAAGATGGAGAATTCCAACCGAAACCTCAGTGTACATTGCAGGGAAAAATTCTCATGCTCTGAAACCAAGCGATAAAGCAGGTTAAAGTGCAATGGAAGTGCTTTGGGTCTAATGAAGCTACATGGGAGATCATGGATTAGTTGTGGAATATGTATCCTTCTCTATTCTCTGGTTGAGTGAATGTTTTTGGTATATGTTTCGATGTCATTTTTTTGGTATACGTACATATTTATATGGATGTAAATACCACCAGGAATTGTGTTATAAAGATCCAATAAGTGGTATGGGTGTCATGTCATTATGGTTGTCATTTTTTTATGTTGTCATGTTGGGTTGATTGTGATCAGGTTTATTATTGTAAATATTTCAACGAACTAAGTAATAAGTCTCCATGGGTAGTATGTTTTTCTTTTAGTAGTCTTGTTGGTTTTAGGTGACATTGAACACTAAGGAAGATGTTTCCCGAAGGAGGAGTGTGATCCGAACTTTAATAGGAACGCAAAAAATTATAGATATAACCATTAATACATATATGTAGCAAAAATACAACTTCATTTCATTAATATCAAAAACTGAAATGTGCTTCCAAACATAATGGAAATAAGACTAGCTCGGGTGATGGTAGCTTATCTCTGAGGAGCGATGTGGCGACTACATGCCTCTCAACTATGTTACAAAGAGGCTCAAGTGCTTATTTATTATTGAAAAACATGAGAAAAACCTAAAAAACCAAAACGCTAACGCTAGGAGATGTAACACCAAGAGTTTGTGGGCCCCGTTGGGGTTAGTTGGGTAGCCAACTTCCCAGGGTCATAATTTGGTCTAATTATCTCATTTGGCACGTATGATACCTTGTTCTAAAGGTCTTTCCAAGTAATATAGGATTTTTTGTAGTACAGTTCCTATGGCTATGGGCCTACACCGAACATCAAAAAAACACCATTTAGGGCGTCAAAATTTCTCTAGAAATTCAAGACTCAAGAAAACTACTAAAAATAGTAAATGTTGAAATAAACAAGGAAACAAATGAAACCGACTGGAGGTATAAGTGGAATAGGTGGGTGGACACAAATATCCACCTAGATCATTCATCCCCCCTTAGGAATCAATGGTCCCCATTGCATGCAGAGCATCCATGAGGTGAAGAAATTTCTATTGAACCTGTTCCCTTGTGAGCCACTTGCCTTGGTGCAAGAGTTGGCCAACTTTGACAACCCAATATAGTTGGATCTTATGCTGGTGAGTGTTCTTGACCTGTGTGTCCAAAATCCAATCAGTTGTGGCATGTTTCATGCAATTTGGGTTTAGCTTTGTTTGTGTGATATGTTTCATGCAATCGAGTAATGGTGGGAAGTATGGACGAAGGCGGTCCACATTGAACACTAGGTGCAGGCCAAGGAATGAGGGAATGCTGAGATTAAAATCATTGTCTCCCAATGACTTGGTAATGGTGTAAGGACCATATTGATGAGCCTCACAAATGGGTAATTATATGGGCTCATTTTACCTCCTAACCTAGTCAAATCAACCATTCTCTTAGCTTATTGTATGATTTTCTGATTATATTTATGCTTATAGGGTGAGTTGAGTTAGTTATTATGTGATGTGGTCTAACATGTATTTAATGCAGATTATTGATGGATTTCAAGGTCAAAGTCAAGGATCTAGTGGTCAAACTGTAGCAATAAATCAAAGTAGATAGACGAGAGGACTTATAGGAGGGAATCCCCCTCATTTATTGCTCATCACTTCAAATTCCCCTTCATTCAGCTCAGAGTACAACCAGTCGAATCATGCACTAGAAGGCAGTCGAGCAAGTGGAAGATGATTGATAGTTATCTCAAGTTTTGGGAGCCAAGATACCTTGATTTTAAGGAAGTTGTTGGTAGCTTCATATGTATAAGTAGAGAGGCATAGGGCCTCACTAGGGTTGACTTTTTTCTTGTGTAAACTTTGCTCAAATTTCGAGCTTACTATTTTATGACATTTTTATGTAATCTTGCTATTTTTTTATAATGAAGATGGAATCCTTTTTGAGCTAGCACTGATTTACCTCAGAGGGCTGAAGCTCTTGGGTTAGGGCCAAATCCAAGTAGCCAAGCCTTTATTTACTTGTATTTGTATTGTTTACTTTAGTTTGTAGGTTAGCTTGTTGTTAGATGTATTTCTCTTATGGTTAAGAATAGGTTGCTTTTGATGATTTAGTAGCTTTCTTCCATTTGTGCTTTTTGTAGCAGGTTAAGAAGTGATCAGAGAAGATTCAAAATTCTAGAAATAATGCCTTGGATTCTCTTCCTCCATTTGGGACCATGATTTGAGGCAAAGACTCTCTTGCTGCCCCAAAAACACAGATTTCCCTCATTCCTAGGACTTCTAGTGTTTGCAGCTCTCTAGTAGGTTGATAGTCAAATTTTTCTTTGCTTTAGATCTTCTTTATCATGTTCACTTCCTGATTTGCAATAGTCCTTTTGTATGCTTTCCCTTCTTACAACATTTCCCAGCATTTCCTTCTATACATCATAGTTGAGGCCATTTTAATGCAAAACTCTGTTTTTCCTAGGATACACTCATTTCATTAGTTGCTTGATTTTCTTGGTTTACTGTTAGTTTCTATGTAGTGGATCTCTTCCAGCAATAGGCCATCTTACCAAAAATCACACCCTCAATCTGATCCATGCCCTATAGGTATCCTAAACTTCACCTCAATTCTACCCTAGTTTCCTTCATTTTTCATAGAACTTCTTCCTCTCTCCTTGAGAAAACCCAATGATCTTTCTCTCTCCTAGTGATTCGTGGTAGACCATATGCACCCTAACACCTCATTCCAACCTTAATCAACCGTTTCCACCCACTCTCACAACCTCAAACAATGAAAATTTCTCTTGGCCTCCTCTTGTAGGCCTCTTGTAGTTTCCTTGTTTTCCTCCTGTAGTTTTCCTGTGTCCTCTTGTAGTTTTTCATGTAGGATTTCTTTTGAAGGTCTAGTGTGGGAAAAGCCTCCAGAAGGGCACCTAAGACCTCCTAGGACCCATCCACACCATCCTACATCCTCCCAAGCTGAAAACCACCCTCTAACGCCACCTATTCACTGCCACACTCACACACAATAAATTAGATGCATGTTAAATTCACATAAAAACACATAAAAATCCAAAAATATGTATTTTGCTTATTTACTTCCAGAAATAGAATGGCTAGATGTTTTTTACTTATTTGACTAGGTAATGGCATTTATTTCATGGTTTTCATAGCGTTTTTGGCAAAAGTAGAATTAGCTTGTTAATTAGGGTTTACTAGGTTTTGCTTTACATTCCAGTCTTTCTCCTTTCTGTAGTCAGAATAGCATCTGTAGAGTAATCTTCCTTTCCTTTCATCACACATAGAGATTCTTCTAAAATCTATAGAATTTGGCTTGAGCTCTTAGTGATCTCGCGCTAGCTGACCAAGTGACAACCTGCAGTGAGAACTAGTACTTGTGCATATAGCACTGATCCTTCCAAGTTTGTTACGAACTACCACGTTGATAAAAGTAAAGTTGGTAGCCTAGGAGTTGTAGTATTATTGCTGCAATATTGGCACTCACCACTTTTTGGTGTTGTTGTCGGGGAAGCATCAGAGTATTCTACGATTACTGCTTTCTTCTATTTCCTATTGCAACATTTTGTTAATAGTTTATTTCGGTAAAAGTAGACTAGTCATTTCTTTTCTTTCAATTCTGCATTTCCTTGTTTTCCTTTTCAATTCTGCAAATTTCCATTGAGCAAGTTCATTTAAGCTAGTTTGTGATAACTTAGGAAAATTTTTGCCCAACACCTCCACTGCTCCACACAACCAACCTTCTCTCTTCTTCGGTCACTGCAATAAAGAAGAACCCATAGGTGAACATCCAGACATATTTGAACAACCTATAGGGGAAGAAGAAGAAGAAAACATTCCTCTGAAGCCAATGGCTGAAAACATAAATGCTAGGGGAAATGGAGAGAGAATAGAGGGTACCTTCCCCATTTGGGAGACCAATGGGGACACCAAAATAAAGAATATAAGTCCTTCAGCCCTACCTCCCTTCCATGGTCTGACTACAGAATATCCTGACACCTTCTTGTTTGAGTTTGCTGTCATCTGTTGAACTTATGACTATGCAGAAGACAAGAAAAAGTTGAAACTATTCCCTTCTACTCTCAAGGATGAAGCACTACACTTGTTCATGGGATTACCTGGAAATAACATCACAACTTGGGCTCAGATGCAGCAGGCCTTTAACAACAAGTATCAATACTATTATAGGTCAAAATATAATAAAGAAGAAATCTTCTGAATGACCATAGGAAGTGATGAGTCCCTGGAAGACTATGAAGAGAGGTTCCAACTCCATTACAAAAGGGCCAGGTGTACACTTGACCCTAAGTCTCGGAAGTTGGTCCTGCTAAGGGGAATTCAAGAAGACCTGCTCACACATCATAAGAACAAGCACAGGACTTCCACCCTATACCATCCACAAGCCAATGGGCAAGTGGAGGTCACTAATAGAGCATTGGAAGGGATCCTAACCAAGGTAGTGAGCAACAGTGGAAAAGACTGGGTGGATAGATTAGTTGAGGCCACTTGGGCCTACAACACAAGATGGAAGACCACTAGCGGGTTCACACCCTATGAACTAGTCTATGGGAAGAAGGCTTTGCTATCAATAGAGTTTGAATTCAATACCCTAAGGATGGCAGCTCAGTTGGACCTAGACCTCAGCCATGCACAGAAGGAGAGATTACTTCAGCTCAATGGATTGGATGAATATAGATTGCAAGCCCTTCTCCATACAAAGGTAGTTCAGCTTCAGAGAAAGATATAGCATGACAGAAATATCATGGAGAAGTAATTCCAAGAGGGAGATTGGGCACTACTCTATGATTCAAGATACAAGGTTTTCAAAGGCAAGTTGAGGACAAGATGGCTGGGACCCTACACTGTTGAGAAATGCAATGACAATGGTTTAGTTCTAATCAGAACCATTGATGATGAAGCCATCCACATGCTTTTTAATGGACATCGGTTGAAAGTCTACAAGAAACCCCTCTCCAAGCAAGAGTTTATTGAAGATTTGAATAAAAAAGTGATGGTAGTGGAGTATGTCTTAGCTTCCACTTCACCCACTCACTAAAGAAAAAGGAGAAAAAATAAGGACTCAAGTTAAAACCTCCATGAGGTGCTTGAGTCCCATCATTGGGTTGAAAACATCTTCCGAGGCAGCCTAGTGATGTAAAAAAAAAGGAAAAGAATAAGTTCCTTGGGTGAAAACCTCCCTTGGAGGTACCAAGGGTAGGCAATTAAGGTGAAAACCTCTCAAAGGTGCCCTATTTGTTTAAAAAATAAAAATAAAAAATTATTGCATTGCAGGTTTGCAGGAGGACTACAGGGAGCAGAAGAAGGTGCCAAGGGGACCCTGACATTCATACCATCATCCATCTCATCTTCTCCACACCTTCCTCCATCATTATTGGCATATGTTTCACCTCACTATACCTCTTCTTCCAAAACTGTGTTTTCTACAGGAGGCTCTGTTTTTTCTACAGGAGGCTCCTGTAGGAATTACAGAGAGCCAAAAGTATCTACAAGAGGTAGGTTGAGGGACAAGAAAAGCATCATGAGGAACCTATAATTCCTCTTACCATATTCAAACCTCCTTTCCATCTTTTCCAAGCCTGCATCACACTCCAAGCATCATTATTATTATTATTTTCCCTTTCCAAGAAAAAACACAGAAAAAACAGCTTTTCAGTTTTGAAAAAAAAAACAAAAATAAAAGGAGGAAAAGGCACCGTTAACTTTACGTGAAGCTTACCTACTATCCCTCCATCATTAATATCCACTTCTAGCATCATTCTTGAGCTCCAAGCATAAGGAAATAATTGAAGTTTCAAGGGGAGAAGCAGCTACAGGAGGTCCTGTAGGTATTCCTGTAGCAATTGATCCCATAGAAGTCTAGCACCAGTAGCAAGGGAAAACACATTTGAAGGTTGAAAAGGCACATGTAGCTAAGTTCCAGCCAAAGAAGAACCTACAAAAACACACAACAACACATCATTCAGCAAGTAGAGACACCATGCATGAAGAAAAATGAAGGCATGTAGCAGAAAAAGCCACCGCACCTCATAGTCGATGGCATCAAATACACTTGGATTACAGGTAAGTAGCTAAGTTACTCCTCCATCTGCATTTGTCTAGTTAGGAATCATATGAAGGCAACGAGATGGTTTAAATTGAAAGAGGAAAAGGTGGCCATTTAACTTGGCCACCTTCATTTAGTTGACTCCACTTAATCAAGATATCACCCACACATGTCAACAGTCAACTCAAGCAAAAGATGTGAAGGACAGGTAGTGGGAGGAAGAGTTAACTCTGATGCAGTAATGAGGGGATGATTATGAGGGGGGTCATGATTACCAAGTAGGTGGGGACCAACAGTCCTAATCTAGGCAACACACCCCTTGCCAGCTCAGCACTCATACCAAAAACAACCATAAAAGGTAATGAGCACTCCTCCCCGCGCATTATCACCACCTTTTCTTCAGTTTCTCCTCATAACTTAGCCACACAATAGTCTTCTTTTGCCCCCACAACCTCATCCACAATCCTCCATCGACTTCCTCCATATTTTTGCTCTCGGCATCTTCTACAGGAGCCCTACAGGTTTTCTATAGGAGCACCTACAAGAAATCTACAGGAGGGATAACAGGCTTCTATAGGAGGGGCAGTGTGTCATTTTGAAGGGAGGAAACATGATTTTTGGCACGAATTTCAATATGAAGAGGTAGGGTTCATGAATTCCCTTTGTTGAATATCAAAATGTGAAAAGTTTTGTCTCAAATTGAAGATAAAATGAGTCTTTAAGAGGGTAGAAATACATAAAATAGAAAAACATAGTCCTCTCTGTTTTTCTATTTCACTCAAAATTCTTTGTCTCCACCTCCATATCTGGTTTTTCAAAAGAATTACAGGTAGTATGACAGGGGGGTTTATGATAAAAGATCCCACTAACTCCACTTGACTCCATGCACATCCTCAAGTGGTGGAAATATTTACAAGGGCAAACTAGATGAATTTCTTTGAGGAGTTTAAAGGGTTTGATGATGAAATTGCCCATGAAGTTTCTCTATCTCTGGTCCCTCACATAAGAACTCATGCTACTATAACCATTAGAGGCCTCTACATTGAAATAAACTTCGAATTCATTAATAGGTTCACTACCCTTCCTCTTGGGTTGCGTTGGAGTAAAGATGAGAAAATAACTGGCCAAGCTACCAGGAGGAAATTTTTCCAAGATAACGAAACCCCTGTTGAAGACAGAAATGGAATTAGGAGGTCTAGTGTACCATATCCATGAGATGAGGTTAGCTACCAAGTGATCAAATACATTTCTTGTGAGGGGAGGAACAACATTGTTTATGGATATCATTTTAGAATCCTCCAAGAATTAAGATATGGCATGGATACCCTAGCACATCAAAAGCTCAGTATCCCTTACTTTCTCCTTCAGTCCCTCATTGACTCCAGCAGCAAGGTGCAAGAAGGAAATTCATAGCAGCTAGCTCACCATGGCCTAATAAAGATCCTAGTAGAAGAAGCCCTCCATACCCTTACAATCCCTATAGCATGGGATGTTTTCAAAAATATGACAGCTAAGGATGACATCAAGGCATTAACCTATGATGTCAGTCCTGCTATCAGTGAGGAGGTTGTGCAGAAAGGAGGAGAAGATGACGCCAGTGGTGACATAGTAGTGTAAGAGAGGAAGGAAGAAAGAAAATAAATAGAGGAGGATAGAGTTGAAGAGACAAAACAGGAGGTAGAAAAGGAGACAAAGCAGGAGGAGGAAAAAGAGACAGAAGAAGGAGAAAAGGAGGTAGAGAGGGCAGAGCAAAGAGAAGAGTCCCCTAAAACTTTGGAAAGAGAAGCAATAGCTTCCCTCACTGCCCTCAGTACACCAGTCAAGAAAAAACAGAAGAGGAAAATAAAAACCTCCATGTATTTTAGCGCAAGGAAGAGTACCATAATTAAAATAGGCATACCTCAGCCCTCATCAAAGACTCCCATTAACATTGAAGATTCAACATCTACCAGGGTGAAAGAATCTCTTTCCAAGACAACCATAACCTATGAAAGGAGGACTACAAGATCTTCTACATGGAAGGGAAAGTAAATTCTATAGGACCCCAAACAAGACCTATAGGAGGCTAAAACAGTCCTATAGGAGACACTGTCCAAACTATAGGAGGCACAAAAACTTGGGGAAAAGATAGGATGACAGCTAGAGATGAAAGAGGAAGCACAAGAGCTACAAGAACCTAACCCCTAGCCTAATATTGACTCCTATTACAGACTACTTGAGGGAGGTAAGATAATCCCATAGAAATTTGCAATTCCTGTTTTTCAAATTGGAAAAAGAGAGAGTGAGAATGCATAGGTGGATGCAGATAGCCAAGTCTAAAGGATTTGAGGATATTGGCCACATGGAAGACAAAATCAGGGAAATGGGTAGGGAATTGAGTGCTCCCGAGACAGAGAAGCCATTACAAGAAGCCACCTTGAGAATTAGAATGAATTACTAAGGAGGAAGCTGTAGGAGAAAGAGACTCATTTGGGATAGATGGTCAGCTTATCCATAGAAGCATTACAATGTAGAACACCAGCCAAATCTTATGGCCTCTATCTAAAGGATTAATGGATTCAATTACAAATAAAAACTTTCGCACAAAGAGGCATAATTCCTTTCCAAGACTATAGGTAGTTCATGGATTTGTGTGACCAAAGCGCCTCCAAGGAGAAAGCAAAGATGGTAGAGTTCTATTTACACAACATGACCCTCACAGACCTGAATGTGTGGGACCCCAATGCTAAGCTAGGGGATCTGCAATTAATGGCCATGGCGTCATGGATGAAACATGAAGAATTGAGGGTAGCATAAATGAAAATGTTGTTAATAAGAGAGTAGAATGAACCATTGATGATAAAAGCTGAGCCATCAGATCCTATGGCACTCATCAACACACACAACCTGCTTTCCAATGACCCTCAAATTGCCCCTAAATATCTAGCCAATCAGGAACAAGCCATTGCACACTTTGGAGATATGCTTAGGCTACTTGGGGATGATTGTGCATGCATGCATGAGAATATGGAACACCCTACCCCATAGCTTGCAGATCAGAGAATACCATTCCCCCATGAGGCTAAAGGAGGCATTAAAAGAGTTCCATTGTACAAGCGCTCCATGCAAAGGTTGAAGGTCAACTAGATTGGCCTCAAACTGAGTCCTTAACTCATATTAGGCATGCTGAAAGCTAGAAGAGAAGAAGAATAGAAGGAGAAGTGGAAGGACATAGAGAGAAAGGTGGGATTTTATGGAGAACATGAGTAGACCACATCAGAAGCCTGGAATGCTAGGGAGGTCACCAGGGCCATGAAAGACCAAGAGATTGACTAGGTTGCTTAGAGTATGAGCAACACCTTCAGTAGGGGTGATGATGAGCCTCATAAATGTATAATTATATGGGCTCATTTTACCTCCTAACCTAGTCAAATCAACCATTCTCTTAGCTTATTGTATGATTTTCTGATTATATTTATGATTATAGGGTGAGTTGAGTTATTTATTATGCCATATGGTCTAACATGTATTTAATGTAGATTATTGATGGCTTTCGAGGTCAAAGTCAAGTTTCTAGTGGTCAAACTAAAGCAATTACTTGAAGTAGGCAGAGGAGAGGACTTGTAGGAGGGAATCCCCCTCATTTATTGCTCCTCACTTATAATTCCTCTTCATTCATCTCGGAGTACAAGCAGTTGAATCATGCACTAGAAGGAAGCCAAGCAAGTGGACGATGATTGATAGTTATCTCGATTTTTGGGAGCCAAGCCTCCCTGATTTTAAGGAAGATATTGGTAGCTTCAGATGTATAAGTAGAGAGGCCTAGGGCCTCACTAGGTTCAACTTTCTTGCTTGTGTAAACTCTGCTCAAATTTCGAGCTTACTATTTTACGACAGTTTTATATAATCTTGCTATTTTTTTATAATGAAGATGGAATCCTTTTTGAGCTAGCACTGAGTTACCTTAGAGGGATAAAGCTCTTGGGTTACGACCCAATCCAAGAAACCAATCTTCTCTTTACTTGTATTTGTATGCTTTACTTCAGTTTGTAGATTAGTTTGCTATTAGATGTAATTCTCTTATGGTTAAGAATAGGTTGATTTTGATGATTTAGTAGCTTGCTTCCATTTATGCTTTCTGTAGCAGGTTAAGCATGATTAGAGAAGATTCAATAGTCTAGCAACAGTGCCTTGGCCTATCTTCCTCCCTCTGGGACCATGATTTGAGGCAAAGACTCTCTTGCTGCCCTAATAACACAGATTTTCCTCATTCCTAGGACTTCTAGTGTTTGCAGCTCTCTAGTAGGTTGATAGTCTAGTTTTTCTTTGCTTTAGATATTCTTTATCATGTTCACTTCCTGATTTGAAATATTATTTTTGCATGTTTTCCTTTCTTACAACATTTCCCAGCATTTCCTTCTATACATCATAGTTTAGGCCATTTTAATGCAAAACTCTGTTTTTCGTAGGTTGCACTCATTTCATTGGTTGCTTGATTTTCTTGGTTGACTGTCAGTTTCTATGCACTAGATCTCTTCCAGTAGTAGGCCAACTTAACAACAATCACACCCTCCATCTGATCCATGCCTTATATGTCTCCCAAACCGTACCTGAATTCTGCCCTAGTTTCCTACGTTTTTCATAGAACTTCTTCCTCTCTCCTTGAGCAAAGCCAATCGTCTTTCTCTCTCCTGGTGATTCATGGTAGACCTTAGGCACCCTAACGCCTCATTTCAACCTTCATCCACCTTTTCCACCTACTCTCACACCCTCAAAACAACAAAAATTTCTCTCGGCCTCCTCGTGTAGGCCTCATGTAGTTTCCTTGTTTTCTACTTGTAGTTTTCCTGTGTCCTCTTGTAGTTTTTCCTGTAGCCTTTCTTTTGAAGGTAGAGTGTGGGAAAAGCTTCCAGAATGCCACCTAAGGCCTCATATGATGCATCCACACCATCCTACATCCTCCCAAGCTCCAAATCCACCCTCTAACGCCACCTGTTCGTTGCCACACTCACACACAATATATTAGATGCATGTTAAATTCACATAAAAAAACATAAAAATCAAAATATACGTTTTTTGCTTATTTACTTCTAGAAATAGCATGGTTAGATGTTTTTTACTTCCTTGAGTAGGTAATGGCATTTATTTCATGGTTTTCATAGTGTTTTTGGCAAAAGTAGAATTAGCTTGTTAATTAGGGTTTACTTGGTTTTGCTTTACATTCTAGTCTTTCTCCTTTCTGCAGTTAGAATAGCATCTGTAGAGTAATATTCCTTTCCTTTCATCACACATAGATCTTCTTTTGAAATCTATAGAAGTTGGCTTGATCTCCTAGTGATCTCGCACCAGCTGACCAAGTGACAACCTGTAGTGAGAACTAGTACTTGTGCATATAGCACCGATGTTTCCAAGTTTGTTACAAACTACTGGGTTGATAAAAGTAAAGTAGTTAGCCCAGGAGTTGTAGCGTTCTTGGTGCAATACTAGCACTCACCACATATCATAGTTTTTTGAGCTTCTGATGGGTTCAGGTAAGGTGTTCTTTTTGCAAATGCAGCCAAACTTTGTTGCCCATGTGAAACTTGTGTGGCACTCGATGTTGATCATGTCACTGCTTGTACTTGGCATTTGATTTCTCTAGGATGTCATGAACTTACTAGATGATGTGATGGATTTGTTCAAAAAATTTGGTTGGTTTATTAACCACGAACAATGCATGTGTGGATTCTATCTATGTAGTCGTGTGAGGCATGGCAACATCAATTAGACACAATGGTTGAAATCATATACCCACTTGAAAGGGACTGCGACTGGTCGAGCTATGGAGAGCTCTATTATAATTGTGTTACACATATGGAAGAATCTCATCCCAAGTTTGAGGATGCTTGGAGTTGTACATGTGAAGTATGTGCACTACCATCCTATTGACAACCTTTGTTTGGACATCACTTTGGGGATGGAAGGCAATTGACTTAGTGAGATTGGTGTCTAATAACATCTAGAGGCTGGACTAGAATGTGCTCAAGAACCTATTATCCTGATTTAGTATAATGGTCTACAAGATCCAAAAATGTACCCATACTCATTCAAAGAAGAGTTTGGCAGTGTCCTTTGTGGTGATACTCTTCTTGTAGGTTGCCAATATAATCATCTTAGAAAATTTGTCCACGACCATAAATACACAGTAATTACCTTGCTTGGTAGAAGTGAGGCCAGACATATAGTCCATGGAGATGGATTCCCATGACTGATTGGGAGTAGGCAAAGGAGTGTACAAGCCTTGTTTCTTGATGGTTGGCTTAGAAATGGTGCATGCAGTGCAGGATCTGATATATTTCCCAACATCCTATTGGAGTTTGGGCCAATAAAATTACTTTTGTAGTACAACCATGGTTTTCTCCACAACTGTTATATACATTTTTGGGCACTGCAACCCCAATCATACATGTCCATAAACCAAGGGCTCCTAAGTCCCTAAAAGTGTTGCTTCATGCCCTAAAGGAACAAGGTCAGCTGATTACATCATCTTCTAGAAGTTCTCCATTGAAAACTACTCAGAACTGGTCAAAACTAGACCATACAGATTGCCCAGTGCAGAGGGTGTGATGCATACTGGAAATCCCTTTTGTAGGGTGCGATGGGCGAGAGTAGGCAAATGGCAGAGATAGTTTGCAAGGTGGATGATCATGGAATCCTCCAGAAACTTCTCCCATGACACTTGCCTCTCTGAATTCACTTAGGGATGAGTAAGAGATCATCAATATCCAAGTGGAATCAAGAACTATCAGAGAGAGGACACTAATCAAAATCCCAGAAGCTGACTCACCCCCCTACAATCATCTATATATGGATCCCTCATCACAAAGATATAGAGGCTGGAATCTTGTATCTTGTAAGGAAGTGTTGTTGGTTTCCTGGTGCAATCTCATAGTGTTGGGTGATCTAAGATTTTCATGAGGTGAAGAAGGGCTTCCATGTTAAGAGGATGACATTGGGTCAGAACAATTGGTTGTAATCCTCTTACTATTCTTAATATTAGTAAATTTATTCAAGTTTTCCTCCACATTCTTGTATGTTTGATGATATATGCATTTGTGTGGTCAATACATATCTGGTCCTGTATTGTTTATGATTGTAGATCTTTGTTCTTCGATAGCTTTATGTTGCTTTGATTCCATAGGTGCTCTTTGAAGCTGGGTAGACGAAGAAGGAGCGGCAAAGATCTATTAGAAGGGAGAGGAACCAAGAAAGGAACCAAGCGCAAGATTGAGGTTGTTGTCCTTTGTTCCACTCTTGTCTACTTCTCATAAAGGAAAGAGAAAGTGGTTTTAGCTTGTTTATTTCTAAGATAGCTACCAATCTTAGTGGGACTAGCAGCTCTAAGTGGACACTAGATTTCCCGATAACAAAATGGCGACTCCACTGGGGAGCGAATAGATTGTTTGCTTGTCTATATTTGTTTGTTTTGTAAACTTACAGACGGAGCCTGAAGTCAAGCTAGCTAGCCTTCAAACTACATTTTCTATGCAAGTGCAAAGTAGATCAATGCTGCTTCAGTCTATCTCCAGGTTTTGTTTATAAACTGAACAATCAATTTGCAAACATTCTAATTGCCCTGGTGGTGGCTCTAGTAACCTCATTAGAATATCCCCTATGATTTATAATTACTGAACATCACTTGCTCGGCCTAAATCCCCGAACTGAGCTGTAAGCTGTGACCAAGAACCAAGTTGAAGTCTCATCCCTGGACCATCGCACCTTCTACTCTTGGGAATCTGGATGCATTGCACCTCCTGTGTGTAGTAGGTGCGCTGCATCGCACTTTCCCTATGTTACAGGTGCGTTGATTAGACAAGACCTCTTCTGCTTCCATATTTTGGTTTTTTGTTCACTATCTTCAACTTTATTCAGGAGTTTTGCTGTCTGTGATCAGTACACCTCTGTGGTAACCCCCTTCCTTTCCATCATTTCGCCTCCATTGTGAAAAGAAATGTGAATTTTTTTGTGTATTGTGCGCCATTTTCAGTTCTCTTTTACAAAGAAGTAGCATAATCGAACTGTCGTTTCTTGATTTGGAAGTGTCGTAAGTGTCGTTTCAGTCGTAGAAGAGAATCCTATTGTTCTTGATGGTCAATTATACTATTACTCTTGTATTTGATTTTATTAGTAGTTTTTCAAGTGTCGAAAGTAGTTTTTAATTCAAAATCGCAAAGTGTCGTCATTATCTTCCTTTCGTATTTTGAAGAGAAATTGTTAGTATTGTCGCTTTGAAAAGATAATTCAGATTTGTACTTAGCATTCTTCTTGTCATTCACACATTAAGAAGGTTGAAAACAAATACATGCATGTGCATTTGTATTTACACTGATTGTTGGTTTGATTTAGGACAGTGCATCTAGGGTGTGCTATGTGCTCTA
This sequence comes from Pinus taeda, assembly GCA_000404065.3. Taxonomy (NCBI): domain Eukaryota; kingdom Viridiplantae; phylum Streptophyta; class Pinopsida; order Pinales; family Pinaceae; genus Pinus; species Pinus taeda. The sequence continues at coordinate 54,635 of APFE030758746.1, read as the reverse complement.
TGTTGAAAGAATCTCATCTCTCTTTCCTTAGTAGCTAGGATTTTCATTGCAAAAAGAAGATTAAAAGATTGTTTATCATCTTAGACTACATTTTAGGAATTTTATATCTACATCACGCGGTGAACCTAAAAGAAAAATTTCTTAAGTAAGATCAATTTTAAAATAGATTCAATGAACATAAAAACGCTTTGGAACCTAACGCACAACATTTAGAAGTCTAGGCTAGAGACAAATTCTGACGTCGTAAAGCTTGGTAACTATCATTTTCATTGCTAGTTGGGTGATTCCTCCTCTTTGAGACGACAAGTGCCAGTACAAACTTGTGCTCCCACGTGCCATCGAGTATATATTAGGAGACCAAAATAGGCTATATCCTTTATCCTTAGGAAGCTGTGTCTACTGCCCTATCGTTCGCAATGCACTGAACACAACATTCGGGAAGATTGACTGCCGTACCGTATAAAGTATTTTGCAGTTTTGCAATTGGTTTGGTAATCCATCTATCTAGATTTCCAGGGTAGTCTCTTTCATTCCTTTTCAGACTCCTTAAAGGAAAAGGTCCATCTGAGCACTTGTCACTTCAGGCTCATTAAAAATCGAAGGCGACTAGAGTCATCTTTTGTTTTTTCTCAACTCTTAAAAATTTAAAAAACAAGTTGTGTCAAAGCGTCTAAAATTCATTTAATTCAGAATCATTTTTCCCCTATTATTTTGAGTTGACTGAGTAAGAAAGTCAATCAAAACCCCGCCGTTCATGGAGGCTTATGAGTCAACCATTGTTGACTCTGGAAACAAAACTATTCTGGACAAAGCGAACTCGTTTGACAGGATTGAAGTCCCCTAGGTTGGTTGGAGCAAGTACTCTGACATCCTCAGAGACTCTGGTTACTTCGAACATTTCTGGTATCCTTGCCTCTATAGAAGAAATTATGCAACCACAAAAGGACATTACAACTGATCCTAGTGTGACAGTAAACAGTTCTATTGCTGAACCGGCTCCATCTACAGCTGATTCGGAAGGTGTTACTCCCCAAACATCAGTTGATACAAAAACTATACCTTCTTCGGCACCAAAAATATTTTATAGACCTGACAATCTACCTCTTCCGCCTAGATTTATTGCCATAGAAGAGATTGTGGAGGATCCTCTATCTAACGCTCCATCGCAATTTGGAGCCGGGATCACCTTATATCCTTCTTCATCAGAAGTTAGTCTCTCGCCATCAAAAGTTCTTGAAGAATTGCTGAGGAATATTTTGGATAGACTAAATATGTTTGAACAACTGTCGACATCTAGGAATATGTCATTCAACACAGCAGCGACAAAGCTTCCTGCTACTACTCTGATAATGTCCGCTGGTGTGCCATTTGTCCCAACTAGCTCTTAATTGTTGGATGGAATCCATCCAGGGGCTGTTTTGATAGTATGGATTGTTCCCATTTGTTCATCCAGAACAATATCTGGAATCTCATATGTTGAGTCTCAACAAATTGATCCTTCACAGTATCAATTTGGGCAATCTGGTCCCCAAAGGAAAATCATTCCTTTGAGCAATGGATTACCGCTGTATAGAGTGCAGTATACCTTTTCATTGTCTCCTCCGGGAGGACAACCATACGAGAGTTCACAATAGAATTTAGGGTATGCTGGAATTACATCTAGCAGATGGGTGCCAATACTACCTCAATAACCAAGAGTTGTATACTTGATGCAACAAAGTTTACCTATGTCAAATATCCCCACTATGCTGGCTATTATGAAAATGTCACAAGTACAAGTGTTGCCTATTGTATGCCAACCTCAGGTTTCTCAGGTTGTAATACAACAACCTCTTGTCCCTGTGATGCAACCATAATCACCGACTAGTGGAATGACCCAGGTTCAAATGGGGACCATTACCCCTCATCTTGGTCAAACGATCAGTACTGGACAACAACTCATGGCTTCGCAACCATGGCTAGTACAATACCAACAACCGCAATTCCAACAAGCTTACCAAGGATCTGAGCAACAAGTCTTTGCAAGTAATGGGAAGTCGTATATTCAAAATGGTCAACATCAATCATATCATAATGGTCATGCCCATCAACCTTACCAAAGTTACTAGCATCAAATGCATTATGCTGGTATGCAAAGGCCAACTGCTCAGGCAATTCCATCTTATCCTCGGTATGCTTTGCTGAGCCTGAATCAACAGTTGCCTTTCGTGGCGAATTTAGAGTTACTAGATCTAAATCGACTAACAAACAATCCAATTGCTTACGCCCCTTGGTGGCTAGCAATTCCGCATAAACTTCCGTCAGATATTCCTAAATTTAATGGAAATCCGAGTGAAGACCCATCGAATCATGTGATGACCTTTCATCTGTGGTGTTCATCAAACACTCTCAATGATGATTCGATCAGGCTTCGCCTTTTTCAACAAACGTTGACTGGTCCAGCAAAAAAATGGTATATCGAATTGCCTATAGCTTTGTTTGATAACTTCAGTACCCTAGCCACAACCTTTTTAACCCATTTTCAGTTACCCATAAGGTACAAAATGGGAACAGAGCTTCTTACCAATTTCAAACAAACGACAACCACTCACATATCTGATCATATTCATGAGTGGCGATGTCGTCGTGGAATGGTAAAAACATATGTTCCTTATCAACTGTTAGCTGAATGGTTTATTAAGTCATTGTTACCTTCTATTACAAAAGATGTGGCAAAGGGAGGAGTCGTCACTGAAG
>APFE030758746.1:8035-25267 GCA_000404065.3 Pinus taeda | reverse complement strand
ACTCTGTCATAGAGACTTTGCCCAGATGCTGGCCCTGTTTCCTGTGAGCTGCTTGATCCTTGACTAATCTGATTGGTGGCAAATGTGTTCACCCTCTTTGCGTAAACCTCATGTGATAGAAGTTTTCCTGCACTGTTGAGTAAGCTAGGAAGACCTCTGCCCTGTAATGCTGCAAATTTGTCCATGAACCTATTTAACTCTGTTTGCATGTCCTGGCTTCTTCTGTCCAATGTTTGCACCAGGCTTTTCAGTGTGAGGACCCTCTTGATTAGCTGGATAGTCTCTGTCCTGTTGGAGATCCCAATTGCTGCCAGCTGAGGACCTGTCCGGTTATTGAGCACATTGATCATTCTGCTGGCTATCTCAGGCATACTGCCTAGAGATTCCCTTGCTCTATGCACTTCCCTTTGTGCTTTGCCTATGAGCTCCATTTTCTCATGAATATTTTCAATGTATTGTCATTGGTCCATTATTGATTGGCCAATGTGGGTCCACAAAATTGTTCTGATCTTAGCCACCACTTTGTCAAGGGTGAACTCTTTCTCCAGCTCTTTTATCCTTTCCTTGAGAGTTTTTATTTCTCTCGCTTTCTCAGCCACATTCTGCTTTGATTTATCATACTTCTCATTCAGCTTGGCCAAATTCTCCTTAGCTCCATTCAGTTCTGTCATTTGGGCTTCGAGGGCCTGGACATCACTCATGAATTTCTGCATGTCGAGGCTCGGAGCCTGCTCTGTAGATGGTGTTGGTGCTAGTGCTGCTTCTGTGGGAGGAGGAGTGATCTTTGGAGGCTCCTCAAGGTTAATAACCTCTGGAGGGGGCTGAGAAGTCTGGCCTCCCTCTTTCTGCTACAGGGATGCCTGCAGTGCAGCCTCTATGTCTTCCAGCTTCCCTTCTGTCTGCACTAGTTGCTTGTGCAGTGCTACCAGCAATGTAGCTATCTCTTGTTCTTGCTTTTGCTGAGCAACCTCATCTGTTTGGGGGTGAATGGTTGCTGGGAGCTTTACCTTCTTTCTCAGGGCTGCAAGGTTTGCATCTCTTATTTTTAGTAGCGTCTGTATGGCCTTTGGATCCTTGGGGTCATGCCCCAGCTCTATAATTATATCTTCCAAACACATGATCCTGTTGTCTTTGGCCAGGGAGGATGCTTTCTCCAACTCCAGTTCGGCAGCTATATTGTTTAGGCTGTTTTCCAGCCTTTTTGCCAACATTGCTTTGTTTACCAATGTTTCATAGACCATTTCACCCGTTTGCTTATGAAGTTCTATTTGGTCCATAGGGTGAATGTCTTTTGCAAGAACCTCCAGGTTGGTTCTTATGTAGTCTGTAGTTGACTGTGGCTGCACCGTGGTGGGCATGAAATGACTCATGGTCATTTTTCCTTTAAGATGTCATAGGCTGACATAAGCCTCTGTTGATTTGTAGGGCCCATCTTTAGCAACTGGTTGTAGATTTGGAGCCTGAGTGGCTCATTTCTCCTCTTGATATCAATAAACTGTTGCTTGATGCTTACCTCTACTTTCCTTTGATGACTTGAGGAGCTGACCTCTCCTCCAAGATTTCTCTCTTGTTCCTGCTGAAAGGAACTAGCAGATACCTCCATGCACGGTGGGCCCATTATCACCGATTGCCCCATATCCATTTCTTCCTCAGAGAGGGGATTTAATCTCTGCCTTTTCTCCCCTTGATTTGTGGACGTGGTAAGGAGAGTCTCCTGCTCTCTGTCTCTCTTCTTTCCTTTTTCCACCTTTTGTGGAGTTTGGAGCACTGAGGTCTCCACTGTCTTCTCTTGCCCAGAAGGCATGTTCTCTTGAGCCTGTTGCTTAGTAGGTGCTGGGGCTTCAGCCATTTGTTCTTGCTGCATAGGCTGCCCCTCTTCTTGAGGTTCTTCTTGATGTTCTTGTTGCTGTTCAACCTCCTTTTCTACTTGCTGCTCTGTTTGTTGCTCTGTTGTAGGAGGTGGCTGTTCCTGCTCCACCTGCTTGCCCTTATCTTTATTTGTTTCCTATTGGGCAATTTCGGCTACTTGCTGCTGGGCTGTAGAAGATGAGGCAATTGCTCCAATTTGCCTTTGACAGGAGGAAGAAACCTGCCCACACTGTTCCAAGTCAGCTTCTTTCTCAAGATTACTTGTTTCTCTTCTTAGAATTTCTTCTTTACCAATTGGCTCTTCTAAGGTGCCTTCTTTCTAGCTTAGGGCATTGGCATACTTCTCAATATGAGGAAGTTTCACATGAACATAACCACCCAATTTGTATTTTATTCTCCTAAGGGAAATGAAGTGATTGGGGTCATAAGGCACACACTTGAAACTGGTTTGAAGTCTGAGGGTCTCTAGAATCCTATCAGCTTCCTTCCATCCTTCCTCCTTCTTATTGTACAAAAAGGGGCCCAACTGATTCTTCACCTTTAGTTGCACCTTCTTGCTTTTACTTTGGAAATGGACAAAGTCTGCATTTCCAAACTGCCTGAAGTACTCTAGGGCAAAGAGTCTCATAGGGACATATCTTGGCAGCCTATAGGGATTCAGCTCACAGCCATATACTCTAATTACTGTATGGTGTTGGTAGAAGTACCAATCACCAATGTTGTAGGCCTTTGAGAGTTGAAGAATTCTCTACATTTCATCTGTCAATCTGGGAGGAGGGACACCCAACAACAAGGTCATAGCTGGATGAATGAACAGATCAATAAATTCAAAGTAGGTGTAAGGTGAATAAGGCAGAAGATGGCAAACTGAAGACCAAAACACAACCGACCTTCGGCTTCCCTGGGCATCTAGCTTTTTGAGAGGGACAGGGAAGGCATCAGGCTGATAGAACAAGAAAAAATGGTATATGTACTTGGTGTATTTAAACACCTTTTCCCTCTCCAGATTCATTAATTGCTCATGAATCTTATTAGCAATAAAAGTGGCAAAATCATAATGTACAGCAGGAGGCATCGCTGGGGAGAAAATGGACAGCATTACCATAATGGTTTCATCCACATCCTCATATGTCCCATAACCCAGGATGTAACTGATCAAATCTACCATCATTTTGCCCAGCTCATTAAGATATGGATATGCTATGGGAAGGGCAGTGGCCATAGATTGATATTGAGGCTGAATAAACAATTGATTAACCCTGGCAATCTGATCACTGGACAACTTGCCCCCTTTTGTTATCACAAACATGGATGGAGAGAGGAGTTAGGGGTTTTGTGGTGTGAAAGTGGAGCATTTCATTCATGGCCTTCAGGGGTGATATGGAACAATACTGAGCCTGAGGGGCTGAGGACAGCTCTCTGATAGGGGCATAGCTCGACATGCATTGTTTTATCAAGTCTGGGAGGACATTGACTTGAGGGAGGTTGTAAATGGGTATGTGGGAATCCCAAATTCCTAAGGTGTCAGCCCCACTGAGATATTGGGCCTTTAATTCATTCATCAGGTGAATATTGAACTTGGTTGTCATGGGCATGGAGTCTAACATCTGGTAATCTTTATCACCTAGGGTTTTCCACTCTAGCTCTCTGTGTGGGGCATTCAGAGGTTGAACATTCAGGACTATTGGTGTTTCCATGGCTAAGTAGTAGTTATGAATTGGTGCTGAACTGGTTTTAGCGGGCAAGAGACCACAGAGGGCTAATTTTGCAGAAGTAAAGCCAATTGTAAGGGTAAATGAGGCAACTGTGGTGGCAATGGTGTAGAATGCTCAACAAGAGTTAATTGAGGGATTGCAGAAGCTGGCAACTCTGTTTTCTTTGTGAATTATGCCTTTTAGGTTTACAGTCCACGAATGCGCGGACAGAGTGGGATTTTAGGGAAGGGTGACTGTATATGGGTTCAGCAGGTGAAATTTGACCCTGCACTTGTGAGGAATGCTCGTTTTTATGGGGATTTGTTGGTAAAACCAGGTTGTCTTACTCTTGTAAATTTAGTTCCGGAGACATATGGACATAACTTAGCTCTGAAGGGATGCTCTGGGTAAATACCTGGTGAATTTCCGGCATGGTGACAAATACAGGCAGGTTGTAGGCGGCAGCGTTCTTCAGGTCGATTTCTGTAGGTTGACGGCAGATGACGTAATTTTCATGTAGAGGAGAGCAATAGTTCTTTCAGCGAAAATGAGAAAAAACGCGAAAATCGACTAAAATATGGACTTTTGGGTCATTGGCACGCTTTTTGGATGACGTCAGCATGACGTCATCAAGTGGGGTCAGGGTCGGGTGACGTCAGCATGACGTCACCGGGTGACGTGGCAGTTTGTGAGTGGTCCACGGGGATTGCACAGCTGGCGGACACGTAGGAGCTCTGGCGGTCGGGGGTGCTGATAGGGCGCCATGTGGAAGTGACGTGGGCGGGCGTGGCGCTGGCGTGGGCAAGTGGTCTTGCAGAGTGGTAAGCGGGTTTTCTCGGACCACCTTCCATACGGTCGCGGTATTGTCAGAGGGCGCTCCGAGAGAATATAAGGGTGATGCGTCGTAGAGGCCTGACGTCACCCTCTCACAGTTTCTCGGAAGGTAACTTTCGGTCGCGGATGCCCGTCCGATATGATGTGGGCCATCGGATGGGAAGGCCCAAATCCGACGGTCGACGGATCGATAAGATGCGCAGGCAGTATGGGCTGCGGGGAAGGATAAAATATTATTTTCTCTGAAATTCGCGCCTGGCGGAACTTTGGAAAAGTGGGTTTTTCGGGTTTTTTCAGCGTTACAGGTTAAATGGGTTTTTTCAAAGGTTTATTTGCAAAGCAGGTTTAAGGTTATTAATCCGAGCAAATATTGGATTAATCCCAGGATTAATTCTTTGGCTCTCTTTGGGTTGTGCTTAAATGTTTTAGTGCTCGAAGACCTTCAAAGTCAGACATAGAGCTATAATGCTCGGGGAAGGGGATACATAGATTTTTTGGGTTTTTTGCCAAGTTTTACTTCGTAATAGGGGGAATAGGGGGTATAAGGAGTTACATAATGATAGGTTAGTAGTTAATATGGATGAAGAAGGGGGTGGATGAGGGAGGTAGAATACTAAGTCCTTTATATGAAATTAACTTATTTTTTGGGAAGTAGATCAAAATGAAAAGAATTTTGCACAAGAAATGTGGCTATTAAAGAAACTAGAACCAACACAATACTTTGATTTTCTTTGTGTACATGGGTGGCATAGGGATGTAAGTTATGAATGTGATAGGGGGCGATTTGGAAGTTAGACATGCTCCATTAGGCTTCTGCAAGACTACTGCAAATAGGCCATTTGTACTGGCACCATGTTTTTACCTTTGCTTTAGGCCAGTGCAATGCCATGAACCAAACTTTCTGCAACCCCTCTACCTACCCACTCTATTGCCTAGCATTTTTTGTTAATCCAAGGAGGTTGCTCTTAGATTTGCAAACCCTTTTGTGCCTTTTCTTTTCCTTTGGCTTTCTTTTGATCTTCTATCTAAAGCTACCCTTATTGCTTCCAAGGTCCCAGATTAAACAGTTGGGAACCTTCTTTCACTACCTATCTACTTTACCTGCCAAGATTGAGCTGTTTGGATAGGTTTCTTTCTCTAATCTATAACAAAAATTGAAACATGGCCTGACCCAGCTTAGGCTGTTGGATCACCCATCCAGAAGTAGAGCAGCATCAATCAAAACAAGTATACTTCCTCCACAAGAATATGAGATCTTTGCATCACCAAAGTAGATCATATTGGCACTTCCCTTGCCAATCATGAAAAATGAAACCTATTGGTATAGGTGTCTAACAGGACATCGTCAGGATTTACGAGGCTGGTCTTGCAAAGGTTCAACTAGTTCGATCCCTAAATCCTTATATTCCGACCTCATTAGGGACATGCAAAGAAAAAAAAAAAATTAGACCGCTTTGATACCACTGATCCAAACTTAAACAAGAATGCAACAAATTACAGATATAACCATAAATACAGAGTTGCAGCAGAAATAATACTTCATTTCATTAATATCAAATATTGAAATATGCTTCCAAATGGAATGGAAATAAGACTAGCTTGGGCTATGTTAGCTTATCTTTGAGAAGAAATGTGGTGGCTACATGCCTCTGAACTGTGTTACAATGAGGTTCAAGGGCTTATCTATTATTGAAAAACACGAGAAAACCCTAACGCTAGAAGATGTAACATCAAGCGTTTGTGGGCCCCATTGGGTTAGTTACGTAGCCAACTTCCTGGGGTCATAACTTGGTCATATTATCTCCATTTGGCATGTATGATACCTTGTTGGAAAGGTACCCTTAGTACTATAGGATTTGTCGCAGGCCTCTACTTACAATTATGGGCCTATGATGGTGTTATAGACATATTTGGGCACTTCAATCCCAATATTATATGTCAATAAACTAGGGCTCTTCAATCCCTAAAAGAGTTGCTTCACATCCTAGAAGAACATGGTCATTTGATTACATCATTCCCCAAATGTTCCACCTAAGAAACCATCCAGAATTGGCCTAAACTGGACCATACTAACTGCTCCACTGTCAGGGTGTGATGCATATTGACTTCTACACTAGCCAAGTGCGATGCATACTGATTAGGCCTTCTATAGGGTGTGATGGGTGAGGATGGACAAATGTCCGAGACAGTTTGCTAAGTGGATGCTCATGGAATCTTCTAGAAACTTCTCTTATGACACTTGCTTCTCTGAATTTGCCCAGGGATGAGTAAGAGATCTAAGAAATCTCCAATTGGAACCAATTGTAATGAGTGGAATCAATTGTAACAAGTGGAATGACACTAATAAAAACCTCAGAGATGACTCACACCCTTGCACACATCTATAAATGGATCCCTCATCTAAGAGATCCAGAGATTGGAATATTGCAAATTGCAAGGAAGTGCTGATAATTTGTATTTGAGAAAAGAGCATTGTATTGTTGGTGTGATGTTGCTATTTCATGAGGTGAAGAGGGATTGATGCTAGAAGGATGATGCTAGATTAGACAATTGGGTTGTAATTCTCCCTTATATTTAATAAATTTCTTCAAGTTTTCTTCCATATGGTTGTGCACTTATGAGTGTTATTATTTGTGAATGCCATTGTATGTTCATTATACATCTGATTCTGTAGTGTTTATGCTACAATGGATCAAGATGCTTTGATGGTTCTTTGCTACTATGTTTCTATAGGTACTCTTTAAGCGGGATAAGTACGAAGAGGAGTTGAAAGCTCTGTCAAGGGGGAGAAGGATCAAGTAAAGGATTAAGTGGAAGTTCCACGTTGGTCTACTCATCTTTCTCTTATCTATTGTGCATAGAAGAAATTGTTGAATTACTTTGAACTATTGTTTCTAGGGTAGCTTCCAAACCTAGAGGGCTAGTTGATCGAAAAGACACTAGTTTTCCCAGAAACAAAATGGCGACTCTGCTGGGGATCGAATAGATGTTTTTTTATTGTTGTTGTTTATTTTATAAACTATAGACAGAGCCTGAAGTCAGCTGGGTAGCCTTCAAATTTCTCTTGCTCTGCAATTGCATAGTAGATGAATGCTGCTTCAGTCAATCTCTGGTTAGTTTATGAATTAAACATTTGACTTACAAGCATTCTAGAAGCCATTTTGGTAGCTCAGTAACCTCTCAAGATCATTCCTCTGTACTTTTCTCTTTACTGTCCATCATAGCTCAGCTTAACTCACTGAAATAACCTGTAAATTTGAGCCAAAACCAATTTCAGTTGTAATCCCTAGCCCATCGCACTGTTTGTCACTGTCAACTGGTATGCATCACACCTCTCGAGTCTGTAAATTGTCATGCATCCCTGTTTCTGTGAAGCCCAGGTGCAATGACTGACTGAACCTATTTCCATTCTAGAAATTTGGGGTTTTTGTCCTTGTTTTTAGTTTTGTTTGGTGGTTTTTGCTGCTTATGAACAGTACCTCATTACTGAACCCTGCTTGCATCACATAGATCAGCCTCCATTGATTAGAATTAGTAAATTTTTTAATGTATTTGTGCATCATTTACAATCATTTGTTGAAAAGTTGCTTAAATCGAACTGTCACTTTGGTACGAAAAGTGTCGTAACTATTGTTTTGTGTCAAAAAGAGAAGTGTCATGGATTCTTCCTTCCTGGATAGTCGATTGAAATTTTAGTCATGAATTTGATTTGATTTGTTGATATTCGAAGTGTTGAAAGCATTTTCTATTTGAAATTGAAAAGTGTCATTTAATCCTACTATCTATTTTGAAAAAGAAATTGTCGAAAATGTCGCTTGGAAAGAAATATTTCAGATCTTTACTACATTTAGTTTTCCTTTTGGGCATTTTTTACATTAAGGGGAATGGAATACAAATACATGCATCTTCATTTTCATTTAGTTTGTGTGCGAAAAATGATTTAGGAAAGTGCATTAGTGTGTGCTCTTTTCTCTTTGTTTGAAAGAATCATAATTTTCTTTCCCTAGTAGCTAGGATCTTCATTGCTCAAAATAAACAACGATTGTTTATCATTGTAGATTGCATTTTAGGAATTTCAAATCAATATCATGAGGTGAACCATTGAAAGGAAAAATTTAAACAAGATCAACTCTAAAATAAATCTCAATTAACCTAACAACGCTTTGGAACTTAATGCAACACATCTAGAGTTCTAGGCTAGAAACGTGCTCCAGCGTCGTAAAAACTAGTAACTATCATTTTCATCGAAGGTTGGGTGATTCCTCCTCCTTGATACGACAAGTACTAGCACGGACTTGTGCTCCCCGTACCATTGTGTATATATTGGGAGACCACTATAGGCTTATATCCTTTATCCATAGAAAGTCGTGTCTATCACCCTATCGATCACAATGCACTGAACACAACATTCAGGAAGATTGACTGCCATACATAAGTCCTTGGTAATTTCTCTTTAATTTATCACTAAGGTGTATATTGCAGTTTTGCAATTGGTTTGGTAATCCCTCTGTCTAGATTTTCCAGAGTAGTCACTTTCATTCCTTTTTGACTCTTTAAAAGAAAAGGTCCATCTGAGCACTTGGCATTTCAGGCTCATTAAAAATCAAAGGGGACTAGAGTCATCTTTAGATTTTTATCAACTCTTAAAAATTGAAAAAGCAAAGTTGTGTCAAAACGTCATTAAAATTAATTGAATTCGGAATAACATCATTTCCCCCTTAATTTTGAGTTGATCAAGTAATCCGTAATCATGGAAGAAAGTCAATCAAAACCCCATCGTTCACAAAGACTAGCGAGTCAACCATCTTTGACTCCAGAAACAAAGTCATTCCAAGCAAAACAGTCTCGTTTAACTTAGTCCAATTCATCTAGTTTATTTGAAACTTTTGTTCCAACATCGTCAGAGACTACAGTTACTCCAATCATTTATGGTACATTTTCCTTTGGAGAAGAAGTTCCACAGTTACAAGAGGACATTAGAATTGATCCTAGTGTAACGGTAGACACTTCTATACCCGAAACAACTCCATCTAGAGTTGATCCAGAGACTAAAGTTCACTTACCTGAACATCTAGAAGTTGAGTTCCGGAATTCAGAAGGTGTCACCCCTTCGATATCTATCACTGCAGAAGCTATACCTTCTTCAGCTCCAGAAATCTTCTACGAACCTAACGGTCTACCTCTTCCACCTAGTCTGATTGTTGTAGAGGAGATAGTAGAGGATCCTCCATCCAGTGGTTCCTTCAGCTCCTGAGTTTTGTTCTTTTAATCATCCTTCATCACAAGTTCCTTTCGAATCACTAGGAAATATTTTGGATAGACTAAACATGTTTGAGCAACCATCAACATCTAGGATTGTGTCATCTGATACAGCTACGACAAAACTTCCTGCTGCCATTCCTACAATGTTTGTTGGTATACCATCCATTCCAACTAGTTATCAAACACTAGCGAGAGTCCACTTAGAGGTTGCTTCAGCAACATGGTCTGCTCCTATTTATTCACCTAGAGTCACATATGGTATTTCTTATGTTGAAACTTTGAAAATTGATCCTGCATGCCAGTATCAATTTGGGCAGACCAATCTTCAAAGACGAATATACCCTTTGAACACTGGATTTCCACAATATGGAGGGCAGTATGATTTTTCATTATTCCCTCCTGAGGAACAACCATATGAGAGTTTACAAAAAGATTCAGTCAAACTGGAATTACATCCAATGGTTGGGTACCAATACTGCGACAGTAACCAAGGGTTGTATATTCAATGCAACCGATCCAACCTGTATCAAATATTCCCACTACACCTGCTATTGTGACTGTGTCGCAAGTGCAAGCACTTCTTGTTGTGTCTCAACCTCAAGTCTCTCAGGTTGTAATACAATAGCCTCTTGTCTCTATGGCTCAATCACAACCTCAGGTTAGTGCTTCCTTACCTGGAATGACTCAGGCTTAAACGGGTATTATCACCCCGCATCTTGGTCAATCTTCCAGTATTAGGCAACAGAAAATGGTCCAACAACTGCAATTCCAGCAAACCCAACCTCAATTTGGGCTTGGTCAATATCAAACCTACCAAGAAACTAAGCAACAAGGCTTTGTAGGTAATGGGCATCCACATTTTCAAAATGGATATCAACAACCACACTATACTGGTTATGTCCAACAACCTTATCAAAGTTACCAGCATCAGATACATTATGATGGTATGAAAAGACCTACTACTTAGGCGATTCCATCTTATCCTGGGTATGCTTCACCTAACCTGAATCAGAAATTGCCTTTCGTAGCAACTCTAGAATTACCAAATTTGAATCAACTGATGAATGATCCAATTGCATACGTGCCTTGGTGGCTAGTGATTCCTCATAAACGTCCCTTCGATATTCCTAAATTCAATGGAAATCCAAGTGAATATCCATCAAATCATGTAATTAATTTTCATTTTTGGTGCTCATCTAACACCTTGAATGATGATTCAATTAGGCTTCACCTTTTTAAGAGAATGCTAATTGGTCCGATAACAAAATGGCATATTGAATTACCTAGAGCTTTGTTTGACAATTTCAACACCCTTGCCACTACTTTTCTAACCCACTTTTAGTTACCCATTAGGTACGAAACAAGAACAAAACTCCTTACCAACTTTAAATAGACCATGGCCACTCGCATATCTGATCATATTCATGAGTGGTGACGTCATCGTCGAATGGTAAAGACATATGTTTCTGATCAGCTTTTAGTTGAGTGGTTTATTAAGTCCTTATTGCCATCTATCACTGAGGACATGACAAAAGGAGGAGTTGTCACTGAAGAGCAAGTCATTGCTCATGCCCAATATTTAGACTTGATCTATACTTAGTCTGGCATGATCTACAACAAAATTCCTGACGCCGCAAGACCAGAATTTTCCGTTCCACCTCCTCCTAAATTGAATAGGGATTCTCATGCCGGTGATGGCATGATCGATGCCTCAAGCATGAAAACCACAAGGGCTCCGTCTGGTAAAGCTCTTGTTGTTTCTAGTCAAAATGCAAATGACAAACCTCTTGCCTCGGAGATTAATGTCGTGTCATCTGACAAGGGCAAGAATCCAAATCAACCAGGGAGCAAGAAGAAAGGGAAAAGAAATAAGAAGAAATAGGAGAATTTAACTCCTGAAAAATCTTCTAAGAAACCTACCGGGCCAAAGAAACCTCCTCATTTTCCATGTTACATATGTAACGAGGAGAATTATATGAGAGATTGTCCACATTGAGCTGAGGTTAAGAAATTTTTAAAGACTTCAAGTACCTCAGCAGTGTTGACAGATCCATTTCCAAACCCAGAAACTAATCTGGTTGTTGTCGATCATGCTTCCACATCCCAAGTGCTTATGTTATCCATCTCAAAACAGAAAAATGATGCTTTGATAATGACAAGGAATAAAGATTATGGGAATCCATCGTTGTCAAACAGCCAGGCTATGGATCAACCTAGTAGTTTGACAATGACTTCGCAAGAAGTTGTTCCACCCATTATTCCTTAATTAACTATAAAGCCGCCAAAGGGAGTCATACATAAATCGACATTTAATCCTCGTGCTCGAGTTGCATAGAATTACAATATAGTGGAGGATTTTGCTCAATTGCCATCCACTATGTCGACACTTGAGGTACTATAGAATTGCCCCTCCCAAAAGCAGGCTTTGTTATCAGCAATAGGTGGGATTGATCCAGCGGATTCCAATCTTGTGGTCTTTAATCATAAAGGGTATATGCCTCAGTTACCAGCCCAACTCGCTTTCCTTATACAGGTAAAAGTCCTCAATAAAGTTCATCAAACAATCATTAATGAGGGGGAATCTACCTGTATTATGTCAATGAGTTACTAGAAAACTCTTTGTTCACCACACTTGTCGTGATCATCAACAACATTAAAAGCATTCGATGGAAGAACATACACTCTGTATGGGATTTTAAGTAACTTTCAAGTTGAACTGGGGGGCAAGACAGTAGAGATTGAAGTCAAGGTCATTGACAGAAACCTTGATTACAATATCCTAATAGGAAGGCCCTCGATTTATGCTATGGCTGCCATTGTGTCTACATATTTTAGAAAGATTGCATTTCCCTTCCAAGGTGCAATTACAATTGTTGATCAACTAGAATTTTTTCCTAACACTTCACAAGCTACTGGAAGCATTCCATTGATCCATGGAAGTTCTCAATCGCTTCAAAATATCGGAGTAGGTCTCCTAAAAGACCCTTCCTTAATGGGTACCTTTTCCTTCCCGCCTCCAACTGGACTTGCGGAGGTGGCCACAGTGGAAACCTGTAATATGATCTCTTCTACATCATCTAAGATTAAGAAGAACTCTGACCTTTTTGATAGTGGGGATCACCGCGAGATGTTGCCCCCAAGCCCCATAGAATCTTTTTAGCAATCAATTTTCTGGGCCTGGGCAGCAAACCCAAATCAGCACTCAACGAGTTTTTAGATAGATAGGTCTCTAGAGTATGGTACCTCTTTCGACCCTTGGTCTCATATACATTCTACAAACGAAGGAATCATCTAGTCAATGATGATAGGAGAGACGTTGTGGGAAGATTACCACCATCATTCCCACCTTCAAGATAACAATGAATATTATTCAAGTGACCTTAATAATCCTTTAGTTTTTGGTTTTTTATTAAATATTGTAAATATAGTGGATTCTGAGCAAAATCTATCCAATATTGAAGAAACTATCGCCATTAATATTTCGACCAAACCTAATGTTATAGAAAATATTCACGTTGGCAAATCTTGTTCTCCATCATAACTGGAAATCTACTATGCTCTCTTTCGCAAATTCAAAGATGTCTTTGCATGGTCGTATGAAGAAATGTCAAGCATTGACTCGAGAATCGTTTAACATGAAATGAAGATGTATCCAAATGTCAAACCAGTACGACAACATCTTTGACCTGTCCATCCAAAGAAATTCATTTCCATTAAAGCAGAAGTTGAAAAAAATTTGCATGCTGGTTTCATTTACCCTGTTCCTCTCACTGATTGGGTGTCGAATATTGTTCCTACAATGAAAAAACAAGGAACTATTAGAGTGTGCATCGATTATAGGGATGTAAATCAAGCATGTCCAAAAGACAACTATCCTACACCCTTCATCGACCAGATAATTGACGAATGTACCAAATGCGAAATCTTTTCATTCATGGATGGATTTTCCGGATACAATCAAATCAATATCCACCCATAGGACCAGTCAAAGACTGCATTTATATGTCCATGGGGTACATTCGCATATCGTAAATTACCTTTTGGTTTGAAGAACGTAGAGACACTTTTTAGAGGGCAATGAATTACACCTTCCATGACATCAAACACTTCGTTCAACTGTATCTCAACAATCTACCAGCTCATTCGCGAAAGCAGACTGATCATCCACACCATTTGAGAACTACATTTCTACGTTGCTGACACTACAAGATACGACTCAATCCGTACAAGTGTGTGTTTTCTGTTGGTTCCAGTCTATTACTTGGTTTCGTAGTTTCTAAGGATAGAATTTGACTCGACCCATTTAAGGTTCAGGCAATCCTTGCCATGCCTCCACCTTCAAATTTAATTCAGATTCAGAGACTCCAAGGGAAAGCTAACTTTCTGAGGAGGTTCATTCCACATTATGTTGAACTCACTAAAGGTTATACACGTCTTTTGAAAAAAGGAGTACCCTTCTACTGGGATCAGGTCACACAAGCTTCCTTTGATGCTTTCATCATTAATGTATGCTCTTGACTATCAAAAATACTTTAACCTGTATCTCGTTGCTGCAAATACAACCATTGCCATGGTTTTAGTGCAAGAAATTAATGGAACCGAACATCCAATATATTATTTAAGTCACAATCTTAATGATACAGAAAGCAAGTACTCTTATGTTGAAAAGTTGGCTTTAGCAGTCGTTCAAGCAGTACAGAGATTTTGACATTATGTTCTCTTTCGCAAGATTACCATTGTGTCAGATTGCAACCCTATGACCTACATTATGTCACGTCAATTATTAGGGAAAAATATTTCAAATGGATAGAAATTTTTTAGGCGTTTGATTTGGAATTCACCAAATCCAAATCAAAGAAATCTCTCGTCTTTGTAGAGTTACTTTGTGACTTCCCTCTTCATCCAATGATTTAACATCCAAAGCATCAATCATG
Organism: Pinus taeda; assembly: GCA_000404065.3. NCBI lineage: Eukaryota > Viridiplantae > Streptophyta > Pinopsida > Pinales > Pinaceae > Pinus > Pinus taeda. Next base: position 10,674 of record APFE030758746.1, on the reverse strand, counting down.
GATGAGACTCTGTTTCTGATATCCTCAAGCGATCTATGGTATGGGGATATACTGGTCTATCTCCAAACCCAAACTTTTAGGCCTAACACCTCTCACTCTAAACAACGGTGTACTCGATACCAAGCCAAAGATTACTTGATCGTTGGTGATACACTTTACCGTCGTGGCGTCGATACAGTTCTACGAAGGTGCCTCACGCATGAGGAGGCCAAAAAAGTTTTGAATGATTGTCATTCAGGTGCTTGTGGGTGGCGTCTATCTGGTTACACTACTGCACAAAAGATCTTACAAGCTCGTTACCTCTGGCCCACTATATTCAAAGATTGCGTAATTATAGTCAGAAGTTGCCATGCTTGTCAGATGTTTGATCGCAAAACCAGATTACCACCTGCACCACTGCATCCAATAGTTCCTGTTGGGCCATTCGTTAAATGGGGCATTGATTTCATGACATGTAACCCCACCTCAGCTAGGGGGCATGGGTGTCACGTGGAATGAGTCGATCTTGCAAACAAGATAGACCTTCCTAGAATCTAAAGAAGACCTAATGAAAAGCAAACCAACCAGACACTATCTTTCTCTAAATGTTCTTTTATAAATAATGGCAAACAAGTGTGTTTAAGGCCTACCTTATATCCAACTCAAGTTTGGGGATGCCCTCGATTCTTTGATCCAAATGAATTCCTTTGTCGCGAACCTGCAAACACAAACAAGGCAAACGATTAAATAGCACCTGAAAAACAAATATTATAAAACATATTTAACATGAAAGTCAAGGAGTCCATGAAAAAAATAACATGAGATACTTGTTGAGAAAAATGAGCCTGATTGTATTAATTCAAAATAAGAAGAACTTTACAACCTCTGCCTTGACGCTGTACAAGCTCCTCCCAGGGTCCAACAAGAAGTCTCCTCTACTTTGACAAGCTTCACTCACTTCCCAATGAATCCAAAAAGGTATGTGATCTCTCCTCTTAAGCTCAACTAGGAAGTCTTGATTTCACCAACATTTACCCTAAAAAATGTTCAGCTTCTAACCTCCCTAGCCACTAACACAATGCCTCAATTTATAGTGCAATGGAGGGAAGTTACTAGGTCCGCCTTCAAAGGGATAGAATCCTCCTTCAAAGGGATAGCTCCTCCTAACAAGGGATTAGCTCCTTCTCTTTTGGGATGCATGAACCACTTTGGAGCGAATAATCCACGTCAAAATTCCTTCTAGAATCATCTAGAATTAACCCAAAGTGAGTTTTTTAAGATAAAAATTGCACCTTATCACTTTCACAGGGGTACGCACCCTCCCCTTTACATATAGAGCATATAAGTATGCAGGTACTTTGAACAAAGGGTGCGGGCCCGCAAGCAAAAGTGAGAGAAAGTGCGGAACCTGAGTTACATTGCTTTTTGATGTCTTTCTCTCATTTCCAAAGCTTATTTTGAAGAGCTGAGGTCTAAGACTTGCTTAGGAGGCTGGTATAGGTGGTGATAGACCCATACTGACTAAAAATAATCAAGGTGATGATATTTTTGTGTAACAGATTGCCCCCTAAAGTGCGAAGTCTGTAGTAGATGAGGATTTCATTTATCATTTAGGAAGAGTGAAGTACTTTATCATTTCGAAGATCATCTTGCGGATAGCCCGGTTGGAACCTGTAAAAACATTCAATGTAAAATATATATATGAGATCACATCATCACTGAGGTAGGCATTCCCATACTCAGATAAAAACTGACTAAGAGATTGAAAACTGACTAGAAAACTAACTACTGCTCTGATATAGGAATGATCTTGTAACGCATCATGAGTATAGACACATGTGGACACAGTATGGACGCAGCCCTCTGTTTATGAATAGTCCATAGTATAATGAATACAAAATTCCTCGCAGCCTAGATGGTGGAAACTAGATCTAGGGTCTTCATTTCTACTTCCCGAAACAATACGATTCTATCCATGCGAATGAATGTGTCGAAGTCGAACATGGTAGAAACCGCTTGATTACCAATCAATGATGTAAACTGTTAATAAGCGTGAGAGAAACCACCAATAATGACAATGGCTCTCAAAGTACTCAGTACAGTGCATGAGATGTGATAAGATGTGTTGATGTCGAACATGTCACGGAATCCTTTGATCGAAAGTCGATGATGTAAACTGTCATCAAAGGCGAGAAACCTGCCATTGAGGCATGCAGATCTCAAGGTACTTACGATTTCTAGATCATCTTTCTAGATAATGAGTTGAAGTCGATAGAAAGCGATCCGTCGTAGGCAAGCCCACACACGAAATCATAGATCAAGCTGAAGAGATTTAGTTGCAAGGACTGACTCAGGGATGGTCAAGATGGATGAAAAACATTTTGCAAATGAATGGCTTATTCGCACTGATCTCTTGAACACATAACGACACGACAGATAGTTTGGTGACAATTGACCCAAAGTTAATACCCAGAAACCGGCTGAAGACTTTCAATGTGGTTTGATCAACTGTTAGGTAAAGGATTTCCCAACCCAGATGAATGAAAATGTCGTGTTCAAGGGTGGTTACAAAGTATGACAAACAGACTTACTTTTCTCTCTTTTCCCCCACCATTTTTGGCAAGTACCTCTTTATTTTTTACAAGCTTGAGGAGGATAAC
>APFE030758744.1:0-13653 GCA_000404065.3 Pinus taeda | reverse complement strand
TACTAATTTTACAGTTTGAACTACAATGAATATAAATCTTACAATTTGAACTACAATGAATGTTGATAGGATACACACCTTCTCAAAATTTTAATACATAAGTTACTAATTTTTTGGTTATATATTTTAATTAAGAAATATTTCTTTAAGTTAAATTAATTAAACTAAATTTCAAATTAAATAAGAAATTAGATGTTCAAAATAGAAGATTTTTTTTTTTTCCAAGTTGTTTGTGATACTCCAAACTTGACTAGTGGCTTGATAAATCATGACCCAAGGGTATCTAATCTGCCAAAGTCACCCAGGGATCACACACGACCACCAGCCCTAAGTTGGCTGGCTTTTTAGTGTGTCTCTTCCCCCTAGCACGGGTGCAACAACTTCTATGAGCTTTGATCCTAGATCATCTTGCTAACAAAGTCCATCCTCAACTAATTGTGCTAGTAAGACTTAATAATAAAAGAAAATTAAAATATATTTTATTGTTTTCAATTTCTATTTTAAAAAATATTTTATAGGAATTTAACAACTTTTAAAAATAATATTTTAATTGTTGAATTGAGGCTTCTGTGATCCATATTAAATTTAAGAGAAAAATATTTTTAGTAGTTGACTCAAATTTGGTTAACTTTTTACTTAAAATAAAACATGATGAGTATTATTATAATTAAACAATTTGAATAGTCAAATCTAGTCATTGGAAGATCTGCTTCCCTATTATATGTAGGAGTGATCTGATTCTTCAATTTCCTGACGGCGTTGATTGATTCTCAACTTGTCCGACGCGGTGATCTGATCTTCAACTTGTCCTGACAAAACCACACTTGTTAGTCTCGAAAACACTAAAACAAATGATATCATGTGATTTATGCTTAAAATTCTCTTAAAATATTTAATTAATATTTTTGTTTATATTTTATTTATTAATAAAATAATTTATTTAACCTTGTTATTTATTATCGGTTAAGATATTTAAATATGATATATAATATTACAACCCAATTTATTAATAAAATAATTAATTGTATCAATAAAAAAAAATCAACATCCTTATATAAAAAGAAATTACCATAAAATCAATAATATATTTTACATGTTACCATAACACTTAATTCTCTATACTTAAACTTATATAAATCCTATCGTATAAAATATTTATCTAAATTTTACTTTAGAGAAAATAATAATTATGCCTTATATACCTCAAATACAATATACCCCATGCTTTCGTATCATCACCTACATATCTCTAAAATTGCATTACTCTCTCTTCAAAATCATAATTAATAAAGCTATTAGAAAATAATGATAAGGGTTTAAGTGGCAAACAATTTAATGACGAGGCCCATCAAGTGAAATGAAGATAAATACATAATAAAGATTGGTTATTAATTATATTTGGTTTTTCTATTGTCATTGAGTGTAAAAATGCTTCGTAACTTTCAAATGAGTACTAAGTATTTATTACTCTATATTGAAATCTTTTTTATATTTTTAAAATTTAATATAATTATGTTTAATAAATATATATAACTATATTTATAATCAATAAATCTTCTAACCTATTTTATAGTAAATGGCTTAATTTTTAAACAAAATCAACTTAAGTTAATCTATTTCAATAAATAAATAAAAATTTCATTTCTCATTTAAGAACAACATACTCGACCTTTAAACAAAGTGATTCTTTGATATCAGTTGAAGTATTGGCCTCTTTCCAATTTAAAAACAGTTAGTCTCATATGCATCAAAGTAGAGAGCCAAAGACATGCATTGTTATTGATTACACATGTATATGTGACAAAATTGGAGCTATATATGCTAATAATCTTCACTACAATAAAACGACAGGAAACGACAATTAAATATTCACACCATCATTGTTAAGAGGTACCAAATGCAATCTAGCAAGATAATTTGAATTTCCATTCAATGAATACAAACCACTGGATAATTTGAACTTCAATTTAATGGAGAGAATAAGAGGACAAGAATAATTATCAACTAATCTAATCCAACACAAAATGTCCACCATTCAATCAATTGATGTGGTTCATTTTTTCTCTCAGATTATAATATTCACCCACCTAAATATTATTTATTTAGAATCAACTTTCATTCAAAATATAGTAGTCAAACCATTCAAATCTGTAATGTTCATTTGAAATGTGATACTCATCAATCCAAATCAACAATATTTTGTTTGACTTTTTGTCGCTCATGAAGACTTTCTCTTGGTAGTCTCCAAAATATTTTTAGAGCTAATCTCAGCTAATGTAGCAATTTTGAGTGTAGTGAAGCCTAATATTTCAAGCAATCTTCTCCATTGTTGCTAGTCCTATTCCCTTCCCCCACCAGTATAGGAGATCATAATCAAATCAAAAATCATTTGTACTTCCTAAATTAGGGAACTATGATCTCCATATTTTCTTTCATCGGCACATATATGTAGGACAACTATGTAAAAATCCATTTAGGACAAATATGCAGGACATATTTGTAATAAAAACCATTTGGATGATATATGAAGAATAATTAATAGTAGCAAGACATCATCCTGCCACCTCATATAGGGCTAAAAAATCAGGGCAAGACGTCCTCTCTCAGCGTCCAATTAAATTTTAGAAAAAAAAAAATTTAAAAACTCAAAAAATAATAATTTTTTTTATACATAAGCTTAACTTTACACCTAAAAAAATAAAATATTGTACCATCAAATTAATACACAAAATGGATCATTTATGTCTTCCAAAAACATAATAATAGTTGATATAAATATCTATCTTATATAAATAATGTTAATATGAATAAACATTCTACACAACAGTGGTGGAAGGTTGTGAGTTTGAGATTAACCAAGTGGTATATGGAAGAATGAGAGAGATATACCAGTGGTTTAAAAAATTGTGGTATACATATGAATCAAGATAAAGATGAAATTCTATGGTCTTGGAATGTGCCTAGAAGATGAATATTAACAAAGGAAGCATATGAGGAAATTGTTTGTGGAGACATTATTTTTTCTTTAAAATGGTGGTACATGGATATCTAGAAATGGGCAATTCCCATGAAATTATTTGTTTAGTTGGCTTTTTTTAGTTGGCTGGTTCTAAAAGGTAAAGTATTATCTTGGGAAAACTATATTTAGTGTGGGGATGTGATCTTAGAATTTGTATACATTGTCATAGGTTTGTTGAAACTATAGATTATTTGTTAGTGCATTGTGATTTTGCAGAGTATGTATGGAGTGAAATTGTACAGACATTACAATTTAATTGTTCTTGGAACAAAAGGACATTTGAAGAGTGTTTATTTCACTGAAAAATGAGCGCATATAACTATAAAGAATTGCCTATTTTTGTGGCTGGGAGGATTTAGAAACACATGAATTTAGATTATTTTTTTTTAATTAAAACATTCATGTTAGTATGTCAATTCAAGAGTTGTTGGTTTCTTTGAAGAATTTCAAAAGGGGCCAAAGAAAAGATGTCAAAATATTAACACATCCTATCTTTTCATATATGAGTATTGTAAGTTTCTTTTCATATATGAGTATTGTAAGTTTTTTTTGGGTGCAAATGGTTTGTGTGGAGAGGGAATGGTTATGGTTACTAATATTTTTAGATATTCACATTATGGATGGGTTGTGGAAGTGGACCTCATACTAGGGAAAAACTATTGGCATTATGGGGATTATTATATTTTTCTCATGAAAAAGGTATTAAATTATTGTAGGTATTTAGAAATTTCAAAGTTATTATTGATTGGGCAACTGGTGAATCAGAAATACAAGTATCTTCATTATTTTATGTGGTTTCCAAGATATATGGTTTGATAAAAGAATTTCAATATGTCTCATTTTCTCACATTTCTAGTCAATTTAATGAAGACATAAGGTGCTCTGTTTGAATGAAGGAATATTGCACTTTGAATATTTAGGGATCAAAATATTACAGATAGGAATATTCCAGCTTTATTAATTGAACACCTTGAAAATTTCAAGAACTGATCATTTTGATTAAAAAATAGTAATTTATAAATATAGATTTTGAGGAAGTATTACTCAAAAGTTAGTTTATAAAAATGGTAGCTGAAATATGATGTAATTATGTTTTTTGAAATATGTAATATTAAGGGATTATCATTCATATATATATAAGAGAAAGAGAAAATATAATAATTCTCTTTGATTCAAATATAAATAACAAGGAACAAATAATATTTTCTTACTGAAATGAAAAAAAAAAGTCATGTACTATAAATAAATTATAATCATTTTGATATGCTTATTAAGTGGATTGCAATTCTCTATTATTTTTTTTTTAATTTAGGGAATGAGAACTTTTATTTACCATATGTGAATATTTACTAGTGTTAATGTGATTTTGCTTTAGTGGTGGCATGAGAGAGAGGCTTGCCGAAGTAAATATTCAATGCTTGCACGGATGAAAGGCTTGAAGAAGCAAAGACTCAACTATAGCGTGCATGTGGATGTTAAAAATACCAAATAACAAGGGTATGTGTCATGTGGATGTTAAAAGATCACATAACAAGGTATGTCTTATCGTATAATGTGAAGTGGATATAAAACTATCGCGTAGTTTAATGAGACTGTAAATTTGTTCGAAAAACAATGGAAAATTTGGCATGATTTTGGTGAAATCCGGTGAAAGTTTTTGGAAATCTCAGTTACAACTGTCAAGCTTCAAGATTTTAGGTTCCCCATGGGCTTTTGATGGTGATGAATCCATTTCCACCATAAAAAAACAAGATTTAAGCACTCCTACAATCAATTTTTTTAAGAGAAAACATGGTCGGATTCTGACAAATTTTGGCTCTCTTGGCAAATTTGACACCTTTACAGACAACTCCTAAAACTATTACATAGTATACTTGGCCATGTTCGGAATAATATTCAAAAAAAAAAACATTGTATTACATTACTAAAGAGTCAGATTCATTGACATTGTAGACAATAAAATATTTTTGTTTTGTATTTTGAGTTTTGTTATTAAAAATTAGAAATTTATAGTTAATTTATGTGTTTAGAAAAGGTATTTTTATTGTCATTATATAAGAGGGAGGGTGAGGGTAAAATTTTTGTCGCGTTTTCATTTTCGATACATATTAATGTAGTTATATAAATTAAATAGTGAAGATAAAGGTGTGGATGTATAATGATTACTATCATTTCCAATACATACTAATGTAGCTATATAAACTAGGTTTTTTGTTATTATTGTTTAATAAAAAGTTGTAATTAAATTTACAACTTTTATTATTTTTATTATTGAAATATTCTTTTAGTAAAGTTGATTTTCAACCTTAAAAACTGAATCCTTGCAAACCATGTTGCCACAGTGGTCCTTACATGCATCGATGTCCTGAGCTTATAAACAATCATCAATCATTTAACACACACACACACACACACATATATATATTTGTTTTGATTATGACATGGAGCATAAGTGCTCAAAAACCAGTGATTCAAACAACCTAAAACACAAATTTGGTATCAAATTCAACTACAACGAACATATGTTACATTTTGATCGAGACCAGTTATTGAAAAACATGGAGAAAAAATAACCTTTCTAGTTTTTTTCTCTGCACCTCCCCCTGCTAGAGTGTGCACATGGAATTTTCAAAATCTAAATAATCCCTTATAAGTGATGGACAATCATGTTCATAGTTTTTTATGACCCTATCACAAACCAAACAATCCCTGACAAGTTATGGACAATCATGTTTGCATTTTTTTCAACTTACCAAAATGTAAATCCACACAAATTAAATGTTTGTGAAAATAATTGTATATTTAGGCACCTCACTTCGAACATGCAGTAATAAAAAAACTAATGTGGTGAAAAAAATATAATAACTTGAATTTCAAATCATTATCATACATTGTAGAGTTTCTTAATATGTGGGAAATGCAAGATGGATTCCAAGGGGAAGTGCAAGATGGATTCCTAGTTAATCTATGTGTCATGGGTTTCATGTATCTCACCAAATTGCTATTGTGCTTTCTATCTTTTCACATTCCATATAATTGATTTGTCATGGGTTCCATGTATCTCATGAAATTGCTATTGCGCTTTCTATATTTTTACATTCCAAATAATTGATTATCTTTCTGTTCTAAGAAGTCATATACCACAAGTACATAAAATCTTAATAATACCACAACATTTTTCATTATACTAATAAACCACTTCCAACAGTTCCCATGGGATTCTCAATCCAATATTCTTGCCTTTTAACTTCTATGAATTCCACAAAACCAAGTGCCTTGTCGTTCTATGAGGTCATATAACAGCAAATAATGAAAAATTATAGCGAGATCGACAATATGATGCACAATGTAGCGAGTCCATGATACCTAGAATCATGGCAGCTTCGACGTCAGTGGTTTCATTCAAATTCACACTAAATTTAGGGTTTAAAGTGAATCTCCAATTCCAAAAAATGGCAGCTTAGATGTTAGTGGGTTCATTCGAACTAGCCCTAAATCTAGGGATTTAGGGCATTTATGTTGAGAAACTTAGGACGGTAACTAATTGTGATCTTTGTATATAAAGAGACCAGCATGTTGATGAGCCTCGGTATTGCAACAAGAATGGTGCAAATCCCAAGGCTACCAACTTTAATTATCAACCCGGGATTCGTACAAACTTAAGAGGTATCGGCACTATATGTGCAACATACAATGTTTATTTCCTTTGTTTTCATGATGTAATGGAGTGCATGTACTGAAGTCAAATTCTACACTGAATGTAGAAAATGAAATGCTCGAAATGGAAACCTCAACCCGTTGCAAGAAAGAAAGTACAAGGAAAGAAAATTATTCTAATTTCATAAAGTAAAGATCATGAACTAAATTTAAGCCATTACATTTCAAATACTTTATATCCATTAAAAAAATTCATTGGATGTGGAAATCAATAAAATCATCATTGTATTACCCATTTCATAAATTTGTCCATTAGCCCAAATTGTTGAAATGTTTTGCATGGGTAAAGAGGCAAGTCCTAAGCAGTATTTAGTCTTCCCTAATCATTGATTTAGAGCCTAGGGGTCTTGATTCAACCCTAAGGGAAAATAACCAAGCTTCTTGAGCGAATCCGGGCAAGTATATGCATGTTGGAAGGCTACTACAGGGTTTCCTGTAGTACTACTACAAGAAACAATAGATTTTCTATAGGGAGTTATAATTCATTGAATGACCAACTAAATAAAATCTAAATTAGATGAGACAAATTTCTTTATTTACTAGGATATATTAGTTCTCCATTCCACGTGGAATCACTCAAAAATACCATTGTTAACCCATGCTAAAAAATGGCAGAAAATTACTAGTCTAAAATTTAGACATTCGAGAACTAGTGAGCTAGTAAATCTATCAAACGCCTAACCTAATTAAGTGAAAATGCAATGGGGTAATTTTTTTTATTAACTAGAATGTTTTTTTGACCTAATTCAAGTGGAACCAACTCAATTGAAGCTCTTTAGCATGCTCTAAAACATAGCATAAATTTACTATTATTTGCCACAAAGGAGTTCCAAAAGTCTAGATTTGGGAGTAAGCAAACTAATCCAAGTAGCTCAATGATTAATATGAACTTACAAATATTTTCCAAGGATTAAGTGATGCTTGTAATCCTGCAAAATAACTTACATCAACCATATAACCCTATTGTACAACAAAAAATCATTACTACTAAATGCAGAAATAGAAAGAAACAAGAACAAGAGATGCATGTGAGTAAGAAGTGAAAAGAAGAAAAACAAATGATACAAAAAAGTTCTAGAAATCCTGGGATGGCCAAGCCCAAAGAACTCAGAGTCCTATGAAGGAGACCAAGGTTTAGAATCTAAACAGGACACCAATCTTCATTATTTCCATCAATACAATTACATCCCTGCAAGAAATCACAATGGAGCTGCAAAAATACGAGATCTCTCTACAAGAAGACTAATAAAAATTCACCATTGGAGGAAAAATTGACTTATTACTTATACAAAATGATTAGGAATCATTCCCTATGAAAGGAGGAAGCTTTCCCCACCAAAATCCCTTTTATTAGTGGATCTGGTTCCCAATACTAGGAATCTGCATTAAATGGCAGGGAACACATTCCTAGATTTTCTCAATCATTGGAGCTCCATAATTTGTCCCATAATTCTATAATATCTTGTTGATTTATTATTTAATATTGATCCTCTTGTAGTAGGGAGCAAGTTCCTAAATTATCTCCTCCTCCAAATCTTCATAATCTGCCCAATATTTTCACAATATTCCACAAAAATAAATAATATTAGGCACAAATATGCAATTATCCATAAACCTTCCTGATGAACATATTAAAGTTAAAAATACATTATCTAATGCAAAAAGAGAGGTTTAATGTGTTGAAGGATGGTTAGATGGGTCTTAATTTATGTCTAATTTAGAGACACGGGCCTTAATTTATGTCTAATTTAGAGGTACATCACATGCAGTGCACTAATTGTAACTAATTGTGATCTTTGATATTTGTAACTAATTATGATTTAGGGCATGCCATGATTTATTAAATTCATTTCACAATTTCACAACAACATATGCACCATCAATTGTTATATATGATAGTATATGCTCGGCATCCAACGTCCATGCAGTGCACTATTGGGTGCTTATTGTTAGGCCTCATAGGGTGAGGTAGAGGTACATGTGTGCCCACTCTTTGGCTTTATGATGTGTTATTTTTTATTAATTTTATATTGTTTGGATGAAATATCATATGCATTTTCAATGGAAAGGTATCATGTAACTAAATATTGATCCACTAATAGAGTTAAATACCAAAATTTTCGCCACTAGATCCCTAAAAAAATCATTGTATTATACAAGATAAAATATCTTAATATTGAATATACATTAACATTTTTCCTTTTTAATGATATACAAAATAAGATCAGTATTTAACAAGACAAGCTTCATCGTATACTTTTCCTTGCAAAATTGGTTATGAATGTTGAATATATATTGACATTTCTCTTTTTCAATGATAAACAAATTATCTTAGACAAAACATAAGATCGAACTTCTAACCAGACAAGTCCAATCTATAACTATATTTTTCCCTGCAAAATTAGTTATCCTCTACTTTTCATTAAATTTCTTACATTTCCTCATGCTTTTCATCAACTTTCTTGCATTTCATCTTTTGCATCCTTTGTTTTACATCAACTTTCTATTTCATCTTTTCTATCCATACACTCAAAGAACTATCATTATCAATATTGGTAATAACTACATTATTTTTCCATTTGGCCAGCACAAAGTACCTAAATTTTAAGAAAATGCTTCGAGATGCTTTGTGAGAAATATTGTTTTCATTATATACAAGCTATATTTTGTTGGGTAAACTTGACTAAGCTTGATCCTTGCCCCAAGATACTTGATGCCATGATCTTCCAAAAGGGGGTGAGAATAAGTGTCTATCAAAAAACAGTAAGATATTGTAAAGGAGGATAATACTATAATAGTTTTTCTCTAATGCTAATAAGGAAATGATGTAGGAGGATATGCAAAAACAAACTTTTCTCAAATCTAACACCTTCTTTAGTATGGAGACAATTAAAATGAAGGGTTATATACTTTTACCTGATCGTTATGTTTGTACTTTCTAGTAGGCAAGGAACAGTGGAATACTTTTTGGAGTAGCAAGGGAATTTTCTCCCTACGGATACCATTAGATGTTAAAACTTGTTGAGGAATCCTATCAAGCCTACCACACAAACATATTTATTTAAAACATAATGAAATTTAGGTTGAAGTTTATAATTTGTTGAACATTTTTCAATCATGCATAGGTCAATTAGAATTCATACCATGAATAAATGTTTGCAATGGCATAGATTAGGTTTCTTTGGAATGTAAATATATTCAACCACACCATTAAATATGACTTTATTTGAAATATTAATGTCTGATGTGTTAGGTGCTAAAAGGTACACATGTGAAACTATGTGCTTCCATTATTCTCCTTTTTGATGATTAAAACTCTCCAGCTTATGATGCTTGTTTAATACGAACCAAAATCATGAATACACACTTGTGAAGGATAAATGATTAAAGATAATATCATATTAGTACTGAAACATTGTCATTCAACGTTATTTAATAGCCAATTAATCCTAAAAAGAAGAAGACATGATTTTAGTTGGATGTTTTGAAGCCATAATAAGTTCAGGAAAACACAATGGACAATTTCTTGTTGAAAATGCAGCAAGGAATGGCTTCTTTGACTTGTGCCTTAGTCAATGATGCCAATTAAAATTCAATCCCATAGTTTCTTGAGTTATTTTTTAGTTTATATGTGCGATGTGGCCTACCAGTGAGTTATTGTCAGTTAATTCAAGTTAGATGGTGTATAATGAGTTGTGAACTAGTTGATCGCTAAAATTAGCTATCTAGTGGAGTTAACTCTAGTGTCTGTCAGTTAAATGATCTCTATTTATAGAATAGATATAGATTTTAGTTTAGTTGATTAGTCAACTTTCTGTTAACTCAACTTACTCTAAGTCAACTATAGAAGCCGCTAAAATTATCCCTAGCAGGTCATGCAATTCAAATTGTGTAACAACCCTAGTTAAGAATCAATATAAAAATTATAAGGTCATGGTCATGGAACACATATTCCCACATGAATGTTGTGAAAAACATCCTAGTGGGTGTTCATTTCAAGTTTATTATGGAAATGACAAAGGCTTTGAAAAGGCATGAGGCATTTATTGACATTTTACTTATGAAAAAATGGAAAATTGGAGAAAAGGAAGGTGAAAGGTCACAGGTTGCATGTGAAGTGGAAAATGAAGGGAAAATAGTGGAAACTGAAGAAAATAGAGGCCTCAATGATAAAAATTCTTCTGAGGATCAGTTGGTAGCTTTTATCAGTTCAGTTTTGGAGATCTCATTTTCTAATCTCTCTCTCATACTCTTATACACTTAGAGTTTTCTTGCAGCACTCTTGGAGGAGTGCGACATACTTGGATTTTTGGAGCAAGAAGGCAAAGGAAGAGTAGGAAAGTGTAAGAGAACATCGGGATCAAGAGCTACAATGGGTTTTTATTGTAGGTATCGAATTTCATGTATGATTTCCTCACTAGTTTTGGCATGCATGGCAAATGCATGTAGTTTCTTGGTTATGATTTGTGATTGGCATGGAGGATTTCCTAGATTAAGGTGGATTTTCCTAAGCCTTGCCATTTCCTGGATAGCCATGGTGTTGTGGGTTTCTTTCCTTTTATTTTCTGGTTGGTTCCCTTGTTCCTTATGGTTGTTGGTTGAGTTACTAGTTCTTGGAAGCCTTCATTGGAAAAACACTCTGAAATCCTTATAACTGTTTGGATTGAGTTACTAGTCCTGGAAGCTTTCATTGGAAAGATTCTCTAGAAGCCCTTGTGGGTTGAGTTACTAGTCCTAAAATTCCTAGCTGGACAAATGTTATGGAAGCTCGACAATAGTTGTGGGTTGAGTTACTAGTCCTGGAAGCCCTCGTTGGAACAAACGCTCTAGAGCCCTGGACAGCTTGGGTAGAGACCAATCTGGTGATGGTCAATGATGTTTGACATGAGGTGGAATCAATAATTAAGGGTTGAGGTGGTTTAGCCTCTGGAAGTCGTGGTTTGGTTTTGTTGGATTTGTTCCATGAGATCCCACCTCCATGGTTGGAATATGGCACGAGGGTGATTAGTTGAAAAACGATTTTCTTCAACAAATATTTGGTCAGGTGGTATGTGGAAGTCCCTAACCTAGTTACATTTTGCATATGTTAATAATATCCTCTTTCCTCTAGTATTTGACGAGTAAATATACATGTTTATATGTGGTTTTTATGGTTGTTATATCCTTATTGCTTATGTTGGTTATATGTTGGTTATATGTTGGTTATGAGCATGTTTTATGATAGTCTTGATGTATGGATGTCATCATGTTTTGATTTACAAATGAATGAATAATGAATAGATCACCTAATAGATGATAATCAACTATTGTGATAAGGCTACAGTGTTTCCTTATGATTCTCAGATAAGTATGAGACCCCTATGCTAAGATCTGTTGTTATGACCTATAGAATGCATATTTGTGACATGTTTGGCGAAATGCCTGTCATGGCTAGTAGGGGTCCAGTCAAGTCTTTGTTCAAGCATTTTTATTAGTATCATTGTTTTGATGTTATTTTTAATTTCTAGAAGATTCATGAAGTTATGTGTAGTGGCCTAAGACCTAGCCCTGAAAAAGTGGCACAACATCCGGGGTCACTAGCTCAAAACTACCTAAAAAAGTCCCTAGTTGATGGCATGCCATTGTTGTGGGAATGACTGGAGGGTTCCAATCGCATGCATGCCCATGTCATGGGAGCGACTAAGGTTCTAGGTCAGTAAATGTCAAGTTACCTCAGGGTTTGGTCACCTGGAAGGGTTGGTTGGCTCCTAAAGGTTTTGTAACATGTATAGAAGGTCAGATTGGTTGTTTTTTGTCGGTTCCACTTCTTTAACTATACATGGGGAGTTTAATCAGATCATAGTAGCCTCTCATCACATGTTTACCCTAGTGGATTTATTAATGTGGGTAAATGTGGTGGAGGGTGGTTACATAGTGGTATCAGAGCAGGTTTCGTTCTCTTTGGTTGGTGTTTGGTTTATGTTCTCCTCATGTGATATCAGATACTACAGAGTGGTATCAAAGAATGGCTCAACACTTGGGTTGGATGGGTGAAATGTGTTTACCATGCATGCATGAAGGATGTATATGTTCTTGTTATGTATGCATGGTGGTAATCCTTATTAAAGTTGTGTTGTCATATAGTAATTCACAATGTTGTTGTTGGGATGTGTTTTCCATGAATTCATGTTGATTGTATATGCATTTGTTATGCATGTCAGTGTCTATATGTTGTTACGCATGCATTGCCATGGTTATAGCTATAGTTATGCATGTATAGTAGGTCAGACATGCATTGTGAGGTCATTGTATGTAGTTTGTGTCATCATGATGTTATTGGTTATTATGATGCTAATGTGTTGGCTAAGATAGAGTAGGAGATGTAGATCATCAAAGCGAGATCGCAGCACTAGACCTCGGGGTAAGAGAAGATCGTCATATAGGTTTGTATATTGGGTATTGGTTAAAGGTTGTTATACACATTCAGTTTATGTACATGCATGTCATTCTATTGATATTAAGGGTACATGTATAATAAATGCTAGTTTATCAGTGTAGTCATATGCACATGTGTTAGATAATCATGAATGATAGTAACCTGTTGTTGTATGCATTGTGGTCATATGTCTGATGAGTATGGTTATTGTGTTAAGTTCTTGATGTTATATGTACCATGCTAATTTGGATTGACCTATGTAGATGACTATGGTTATGACATTTAGGTATGAGTTAATATATTGTGATATTATGTCATACTAATCTAGATTGGTTGTGCAAATGTGATTTTTGTGCATGAATGTCAATTGTTTATGAGTTTATAATGTGAACATGTTAGCTAGTTACTATTATTGATAGCATGACCTTATTTATGTTTGAGTTGATGTGGCTGTGAAGTTATATCATGCTAATCTAGATTGATTGTGCAAATAAGATAGCCT
>APFE030758738.1:39584-50653 GCA_000404065.3 Pinus taeda | reverse complement strand
TGGTCTATATGATGTAATTTCTCAATCATTTTCAGAGGTTGGAGAGGTTGGACTCTTGGGAATAGCTTGACACTCTATAGTACATATTTTATATGCATTTTTGGCAAAGGAAAGACCAGGGTTTTGCAGCACTATTTGGGATTCATGTGGCTTTATGTGTTGATGGTGTGCTTCTTTCAGTATTTGTAAGTTGTTAGGTGTATCATTTTCCTTCTCTCATCTTCTGCAATTGAACAAATGAAGTGTTAAGGTAGAATCCATAATTTGTTATGATCTGCCTTTAAGTTTGTTTGATTTTCCATGTTTTCATCTGTTTATGGAGAATCCTTGACAACTTCTTGCTCTCCTTAACTTCTCACCATTCAGATCTAGCCATTCATTCTCTTTAAAAGCATCAAGACGATCACCTCCCTTGCCCCAATCGGACCTCTGCAAAAACTGTGTCTCATCCCCAAGCCCAAATTGCCTTTCCCATTGTTTTCAACAAAACCCCTGAAAACTCAAATCAAACCTTTGTACTTCATACCTAGCCTAAAATTAGCTTCTAGTTTAGTCATCTCGAGTCTCATCGATCATCTTTTGCCGAGATTGACCCGGAGAGAGCCCTCTCCTGTCCTCGTAGGGCTAGCTACGAGGCTGAGCGTGGTTTGATGTAGCCTTGAGTCTTACCTTATTTCAGCCTAAGGTAGATTTGAGTGCTAACAGGTCCAATCCCATGAACCATCTCAAAGCTACCCCTTTTAAGGTAGAATGAAATAGCTTTAACTTCTGAGCATATGTTGTATAATAATAACTTCTACACAAGACATCAAACTCAAATAGAAACGTGTCTGGATCTTCCACAGTCATCCCTTGAAAGGATGGTAAGGATGATAGAGGAATATTTTTTATAGGAGCTTCACCTATGATATTCCCAATTGGGAAATCAAAGGTGGTGGTAGTGGTTTCTCTTTTAGCATTGTTATCATTGTTTTCTCCCATGATTAATTCTTCTAACCCTTTCTGTAGCAGATGTTCTTCGAGCTGCATTTGTGATGGCCCTGCAGACATGATTAGTGCCTTAGATACCCCTGGTGCTAGCTGTTTCACCGCACTACCTATATCAGGATATTGATAGATCAACAAGTGATTCTCTATCTTAGGTGTGGAATGTTCCCCCTTGGTTTCCCCTTGCCCCTCGGTCCTCAAACTCTGGCTACTAGCTTCCCCTTCTTGCTAATAAATCAAATCCTTAATCTTGGGGTATGAGTGCTAGCCTTAGAATGATATGGTCCCAAGATGGAGGGATTGGAGGTTTCCGCTTTCAATATGGGAGTAATAGCCTTCTGCGACCTTGTTTTCCTTGCATTACTTTGAGAGTTGGACTATTCTTTTTCTACCTTGGATATTAATTCTTGGATAAATGTATTCCTTCCCAAATATTCACCCTTCGTGGGGGTGCTTTCAGTGTCTTTATAAGTCCTACAAATGCACACATGGACCCTATGTGTATCAAATCACACTCTAAGTGTCATAGTCTTCGACAGTGGTGAGCCCACCCAGGTATGTTAGAGCGATGCGCAGGTTCTTACCTCTCACCTTATCACCCAGCGACTGAAGAGTTGAAGACACACTAACAAAACATCAAAATGTCCTAAGTGTCCTAGTAGTCACAATTGTGATCCCACCCAGGTATGTTAGGGTGATGCTCAAGTTCTTACCTCTCATCTTACCACCCAACAACTTTGGACTAAGAACACTCTATATAAAACAAATAACTTGGCTAACTGTATCGTCAAATTTCCATCCCTAGTAATGGTGGCAAAATGTAGTGCTATTTTAATCAACCATAATTGACTCAGACTACAAAATTAATTGTCAACCCAGGGTAGGTCTTGTTGTTTTAATGGAGCTCACACTGTTTTTGCTGATACACTCCAGCCAAGAATAAGAAAATATAGAAAACTATAAAATATGTCAGCGATCTAGATTGTTGAATCAAACCATGCATGTAGATATAAAAAAACACTCTACAAAAATAAATCACAACTCGTGGCTATCAAAGTAAAGGCGCACCACAAAAGAACTAATATCTACTCCAGTTGGTTACTACCATTCTATTGATTAACTCAGTGTAACAACATAAGATAAATAGAAACAACAGCGAATGTAATCCATGATTTGTACAACAATAGCGAGAAACCATAAATCAATGAACTAAACTAGAATGTACACTATCTATATCACTGTAATGCCTACCAAAGAAGAGGGCCCTTCCTCCTCAGCAGGGCGCAAGAAGAACACGAAAGTGATTAATGGATCAATTGGAAAGCGGTAATAGAATCATTGTGCTAATTGATATTAAAATAAATTCAGAATTATAGAAGAAAAGTAACAGTAATATTCTATATGTCATCTCTTGTACATGAAAAAGTCGAGTCTTTTATAATTATTACAACTTGAAATTAGAAAACAGATCAGTCATGAGAATCTCCTGATTCTTATGCTGATAAAAAAATAAAGAAGTTACAACCTATTGCTAAATAAATAAACATTAGTTGCAATTGCTTGAGTCTTGTTGCTTCAATAATAAACAATCCCTACTACCAACAACTGTTATGTGAAATAAAACCCACATTCTCCAGTTTCGGTGCAACATCATTGAGCAAATGGTGGTTCGTGATGACATGGCATAACTGACAACAACACTGTTGGTGTGATGGTGGATCCACGTGAGGTGTAACAAAATCCAATGTGTAGCAACAACCTATAACAACACCTAGTGTGTAGCAGCATCCTGTAATGACATTCAGGTTGTAACAACAAACCATTCTACCCTTTCCTATAGTTAATCCCTACTGCCTATCTACTTCATAGCTTCGTTCTCATGAGCCAACACCTGAAAAGAAGAACTTCCAAAAATACTTCTTCATTACTCTCCCAGTTAGCCACAAAAAAGGAATAAATCCTCGTATTATTTGGTAAATACAACAAAGTAACATGTCAGTAAAATGGATTAAAAAGGTAAGGAAACATGGAGTTTAGTCATATAAGCGCAAAGGCTTGGAGGACAGAAAGGTCAAAACAGGGGAAAGAATGTGCAGAAAATAGGTAAAAAACCACACCCAACAGTGCATACCTCAATTAACATGATATAGGCTCCAAACTTACCACAGGTGATCTGACTATTGTCACTGTACATTTAGAGTAATGCCTTAGGAAGGGTTGAGGAACCTTACTCCAAACTATTGTAATTCCAATGAATCATGCCCAAACTTGATGCTATTCAGAGCTATGAAAGATGCCCTTTTTCTTGATGAAAGAAACACACAAAAAATTTGGATTCCTTGTCAAAAACTTTTTATTAAGAGCCCAACTATCTTTATGAGCCTTGGAAATGGTTACCTCATATTAGGCTATAAACATAAATGGATGACTTTATCCTAAAACAAATTCGGTCTTCCACTTTGCATGTTTTTTTTAATAGTGAGCCTTCTAAAATTTGGTCCTTTCCTTACAGTAATGTATGCCCAAATAAATCCCAAACAAATCAAAACTAGGAATTTAGAAAAAATTCCTTAATGTTGTCTCCACAGGGGCCAAGAATGATGGAATTTTAGAGCTACAATCGCATGGATTTTTTCGTTCAATTCATCTCAATGGGAGGAAATATTGATGTCTTTTATAGTTACTAGAGTGGCTTCTAAGGGTAGTCATTGCAGGATATTACAAATTTTAAAATCTAATTTTGTGGAGTCAAAATGTCCTTTGATGAAGCCAATTATTGATTAAGGGCTATTGGAATTTGAACGTCAAATATTTTGGAGCCACAAACCTTAATCTTCTTTGATATTTTTTTTTTAATTTATTATTAATTAGAAATTTCCTTTTGTTCTCATTATCTTATTAGGGTGAGGCACACCTTCCAATGGCTCTGATCTTTCCTGCTTAGATCAATGGTGAGGGATTGTATTCGCCCCCCCCCCCGAGCCCCTCCAAGGTTTAATCGGCAGGGGGAGGGGGGTGTCCAAAAAAGTGGTATCCTTTTACGACGTGGCAGCTCGAGACTATTTCGCACCCCCTCGGCTTTTTCCCGCTTACCGCTTTGACCCCCCTCCGAAAACCACCATCCCACCTTTCCCACTCAAGTTGAATATGGACCCCACCTCCACTTCCAAGCCACTTACCTCTTACCATGTGGACTCCCCTGTCCCCCCATTCACTCCCATGTCAGTCATATTCCTCCATTGCTTGTCTACCACCTCATGCCTGCGGACCCTACTCCCCTTCCACCAAAGTACTTTCCCGTCATTACTCCTTCCCCATTAGGATGCTACCACCTTGCACTCTTGCCACCACGTCAGCAAATCATTGCTCAATTAATGACTTTCCTGTTTCTCGTGACAATTGACCTACTCCATTGTAACAGTACATTAGCAATGATAATTATGTTTTTCTTTATAATCCACCATAAACCTGTTATGCCCCTTCTTTATCCTTTTTATTATAAGAACATAATTGTGAAATTGTAGTGCATAATCAACTAGAACCAATCTGCTCCAATATTTAGTCAATGACTAGCATAACCAACCATTGCAACCAATTATCTACCCTTCAATTCACATTTAGACATTAGTTTCACCCATTTTTCCCTGTAACTTTGAATTCCCTACTTTTTCCTCTTTGATAATGGCACCCAAGAAATCTAAATCCTCTTCTGACAACTCTATGTTTCCCTATTATAGAAATATTTAGGTACTGAAACCCCAATCTCATATGTCCATAAACTGAGGGCTTCTAAGCCCTAAAAGTGTTATTTCATACCCTAAAGGAACAAGGTCAGCTGATTACATCATCTCCCAGAAGTTCTCCCTAAAAAACTACTCAGAACTGGTCAAAACTGGACTATACAGACTGCTCAGTGCTAAGGGTGCAATCCATCTCACCTACTACATGCAAACAGTGCGATGCATACTGGAAAGCCCTTCTGTAGGGTGCGATGAGCAAGAGCAGACAAATGGTGGAGGCAATTGGCTAGGTGGAAACCCAGAGAATCTTCTAGAAACTGCCCATTTGACACTTGCCTCTCTAAATTCGCCCAGGGATGAGTAAGAGATCATGAAATCTCAAAGTGGAACTAAGAACTATCAGAGAAATGACACTAATCAAAATCCCATAAGCTAACTCACCCACCTGCAAATATCTATATATGGATCCCTCATCTTAGAGATCCAGAGGCTGGAATTTTGTATTTTGTAAGGAAGTGCTGTTGGTTTCTCTGTGCAACATTGTATTGTTGGGTGATCTAAGTTTTTCATGAGGTGAAGAGGGCTTTAATGGTGGGAGGATGGCATTGGGTCAGACCAATGGGTTGTAATCTTATTTTATACTACTTCTATTAATAAAGCTATTTGAGTTTTCCTCCATATTCTTGTATATCTCTTAATCTTGTATTGATATATGGATTTGTATGGTTAATATACATCTGATCCTATATTGTTTATGGTTATAGATCTCTATTCTTTGATGGTATTATGCTGCTTTGACTCTACAAGTGTTCTTTGAAGTGGGACAAGTAAGGAAGAAGTGGCAAAGTTCTGTCAAAGGAGGGAGGAAACAAGCAAGGAGCCAAGTGAAAGACTGAGATTGGTACTCTCTGCTTCTCTCTCATCTATCTCTCATAAAGGAAAACACAAATAACTTTAGTTTGTTTGTTTCTAAGATAGCTACCCGTCTTAGCAGGACTAGCAACTCTGAATGGACACTAGTTTTCCCGATAACAAAATGACGACTCCATTAGGGAGTGAATAGCTTGTTTTCTTGTTTCTATTTGTTTACTTTATAAACTACAGACGGAGCCTAAAGTTAAGCCATCTAGCCTTCAAATTTATTTTGCTATGCAACTGCAAAGTAGATCAACGTTGCTTCAGTCCTTCTACAGGTTTTGTTTATAAACTGAACAACTGATTTGCAAACATCCTAAGTGCCCTGGTGGTAGCTCAAATAACCTCATTAGATCAGCCCCTGTAATTTGTGTTTGCTGCCTATCATTAGCTCAGCCTAAACCCCTGAACTTAGCTGCAAACTGTGAGCAAAAACCAAGCTTAATCTCATCCCTGGACCATCGCAATATCTCTCATTGGCAGTCTGGATGCATCGCATTTCCCGTGTGCTAAAGGTGAGATGCATCCCTGTTTCCTTGTGTTAACAGGTGCGATGATCAGGTAAGACTGTTTCTGCCTCCAGATTTTGGTTTTTTCTTCATTGTCTTCAGCTTTATTCAATAATTTTGCTATCTATGATCAGTATATCACTATTGAAACTCCCTTCCTTTGCATTATCCTGCCTCCATTGATAAAGAATGCTGAATATTTTTATGTATTTTTTGTCATTTACAGTTCTCTTTTGCAAACAATAGCTTAATCGAACTGTCGTCTTTTGATTTGAAAGTGTCGCAAGTGTCATTTTCAGTCAAAGAAAAGAGTGTCATAAATTTTTCCTCTTTTTGATAGTCGATTACACGTTTTCCATTGTATTTGATTTGAATTAATAGTATTTCAAGTGTCGAAAGCAATTTTAAATTCGAAATCGCAAAGTGTCATCTTAGTCTTCCTTTCATTTTTTAAAAGAAAATTGTTGGTACTGTCGCTTTGAAAGAAAAATAGTCCAGATTTGTACTTAGCATTCTTTTTGTCATTCACACATTAAGAAAGCGGAAGACAAATACATGCATGTGCATTTTCATTTAGACTGCTTGTGGAAATTGATTTAGGACAGTGCATCTTAGTGTGTGCTCCTTTCTCTATGTTGAAAGGATTTTATTTCTCTTTCCTTAGTAGCTAGGATTTTCATTGCAAAAAGAAATTAAACGACTATTTATCATCTTAGATTGCACACTTAGGAATTGTATATCTACATCACGTGGTGAACCTTAAAGGAAAAATTCTTAAGAAATATCAACTATAAAATAAATCTCAATGAACATAAAAATGCTTTGGAACCTAACGCACAACATTTAGAAGTCTAGGCAAGAGACGTATTCCGGCATCGTAAAGCTTGGTAACTATCGCTTTTATCGTAAGTTGGGTGATTCCTCCTCTTTGAGATGACAGGTGCCAGTATAGACTTGTGCTCCCACATACCGTCGAGTATACATTGGGAGACCACAATAGGCTATATCCTTTATCCTTAGGAAGCCGTGTTTGCTGCCTTATCGATCGCAATGCATAGAACACAACATTCGGGAAGATTGACTACTGTACCGTAAAAAGTATTTTGTAGTTTTGCGATTGGTTTGGTAATCCCTCTGTCTAGATTTCCAGAGTAGTCACATTCATTCCTTTTCAGACTCCTTAAAAAAAAAGGTCCATCTGAGCACTTGTCACTTCAGGCTCATTAAAAATCAAAGGCGACTAGAGTCATCTTTAGCTTTCTATCGACTCTTAAATATTGAAAAAGCAAGTTGTGTAAAAGCGTCATAAAATTTATTTTAATTGGAATAACATCACTGTTCCCTTGTTGGTCTTAGGTTGACAAAATGGAGTCCAC
Source organism: Pinus taeda (assembly GCA_000404065.3). Lineage (NCBI taxonomy): Eukaryota > Viridiplantae > Streptophyta > Pinopsida > Pinales > Pinaceae > Pinus > Pinus taeda. Next base: position 43,126 of record APFE030758738.1, on the reverse strand, counting down.
CAATCAAGGATTTCCCCTTGGGGGAATCCTAGTCCTTTCTCCTCTTGTGGAGATGTTGGTGCACCTCATATGGCTACATTGTCCCTTCCAGGGCTTATAATTGGCCTACCAGTATGGCTTTTCTCGACCTCTGTCGTTCAAAACACTGTAATTCCTAAGCAATCAAGTCAACAACCAGATGATACTAGAATTACCCCCAACCTTCTATTTCGTTTGTTTCTCCCTATCCTTCTTCCTCTTCTCTTGGTGAAGCTAGTGAACCTAAAAACCAAGTAACTGATAAGAAGAAGAAAGGGAAGGAGAAAAATAAGAAGAAGCCAACCGCGAAAGGAGGAAACCATGCACCATCTGGTGAAAATACACACACTTCATCATCCAAACCTAAATCTCCATGTGTCATTTGCAAAGGAGACCACTATCATCGAGATTGTCCTTGCATCCCACAGATCTTAAGGGACTGGTCTCCCTGCTTGCACAATCCAGTGTCCTCAACCTCTAATGATCATGTTGAAAGTACACCGTGAACTAGTGAAAACAAAGTCAATGGAAAAAAAGGAAGATCTAAATTTCCTTGTAGATTGTGTGAAGGCGATCATGCCCTCCACCATTGTCCCTTCTTGGACGAAGCTAAAAGAGCCTTGGATAATCATCCTGTGTCACCACAACGACTTCCTCTTGGATAGAAGAAACTCTTACCGGGTCCATCGCTAGTTGAGAATCCAACTTACACACTGTTGTTGTCGGTCGAAGCACCTATCATTGAAGATAAACCCTCTGAGTCCACACCGGACCAAAGTCAACAGGTTGATACGGTAGTCAACCCAGTCTTGTCTTCAGAAGGTCTATAATTAGATGATACAACCACCAAAGAGAACGAGAAAAACACCGTTCAAATTCTTTTTGTTAACACAGAATCCAATGAACATGGGGGCAATCTACCTATTCCTTTACCGTAGGAAGGAAGTTCGTCAGAGATTTACCTGACCATTTATTCGGTCCCTCCTCCAAGCAATGTAGTCATTTCCTTCGATTTGAATCTACTAGGTAGACCCTACCTACCATCTAACATACCATTTCAAATCATAGTACACGCTTACACAATGATCATGGTTGGTACTATCATAGATGAAGGGGCTTCTGTGAGTATCCTTTCCTCAACTGCTTGGAAAGCGCTTGGTTCACCATCGCTTCTGCTTGAGATTCAAAATCTAACAGGCTTTAACAAAGGAACCAGTCGACCATTAGGGATCCTTCCAAATTTTCCTATAACTTTGAGAAGGAAAACCGTTCATCTAAACGTGATGGTAGTCCAAGGACCTTTAGATTACAATCTACTCCTTGGGCGTGACTACATTTATAGCATGGGAGCATTTGTTTCCTCGCTCTATCGAATGATGTGTTTTCTGCATGAAGGCAGAGTGGTCCACCTAGTTGACCAGCTTTTATTCCCTGGTTCAAACACAACTATTAGTCAAATGCCATCCTTAATTGGTCTTTTTACACAAGGAATGTCTCATCAATCTCCAGTCTGTCCACCTGATGAGCGTGAGTGATTCGGTGATTGTGACTGAAACCTAGGGGGCATGCACCCTGGTCTGCTTCGGCAGGGAAACTTTAGGTATAAGGTAGGTTTCTGTAGAGGATATATGACTAGTCTGACACACCTGTCCATTTAGGAAAATGGGATTAGACTGGAATAAGTTCCCTCGTCAAAGTTATGTGAGTGGATGCGTCGCGCCATTCACTTTTGTCTATTTATATGGACAGAGCCAAGGAAGTGTTTTGTCTGCAAATGTGGATGGAGAAATCTTGCAAATGCAAGAACTTTCATATGGTAACCTGGAAACTCTAGTTTTCTTTATACCTGGGGGCATGCAAACCTTTTGCATGCAAGTGAACAGTGACCTTTTATTTTCTTAGTTTGTAGGCTCTCAACCCTTTAACCTCATAGGTGGGTCGTTCCTGGCTTGCATAATAAAGGCTCCAGAGCAAAGTTGCGCATGGAGCAAGCTCCCTAAAAATGAACCTACTAATGAGAGATATCCTTATTATACGATTGGAACGAGTAGTTTTACGCAAAGTTCAATCTCGTTAAAAAATAAACATAGCAATGAACCCACTTCTAGTAAAATTGTTGTTTCATACCCTAAAGGAACAAGTTCAACTGATTACATCATCTCCCAGAAGTTCTCCCTAAAAAACTACTCAGAATTGGTCAAAACTGGACCATACAGACTACTCAGTGCTAAGGGTGTGATGCATCTCACCTACTACATGCAAAAAGTACGATGCGTACTGGAAATCCCTTTTGTAGGGTGCGATGAGGGAGAGTAGACAAATGGCAGAGGCAGTGGGCTAGGTGGAAACCCAAAGAATCTTCTAGAAACTACCCATTTGACACTTGCCTCTCTGAATTCACCCAGGGATGAGTAAGAGATCATGAAATCTCCGAGTGGAACTAAGAACTATAAGAGAAATGACACTAATCAAAATCCCAGAAGCTGACTCACCCACCTGCAAATATCTGGATATGGATCCCTCATCCTAGAGATCCAGAGGTTGGAATTTTGTATTTTGTAAGGAAGTGCTGTTGGTTTCTCTATGCAACATTGTATTGTTGGGTGATCTAAGCTTTTCATGAGGTGAAGAGGGCTTTCATGCTGGAAGGATGGCGCTGGGTCAGACCAATGGATTGTAATCATCTCTTCTACTACTTCTATCAATAAAGCTATTTGAGTTTTCCTCCATATTCTTGTATATCTTTGAATTTTGTATTGATATTCGCATTTGTATGGTTAATATACATCTGATCCTATATTGTTTATGGTTATAGATCTCTATGCTTTGATGGTATTATGTTGCTTTGACTCTATGGGTGTTCTTTGAAGCGGGACAAGGAAGGAGTGGTGAAGTTCTGTCAAAGGAGGGAGGAAACAAGCAAGGAGCCAAGTGAAATACTGAGGTTGATACTCTCTGCTTCTCTCTCATATATCTCTCATAAAGGAAAACAAAAATAACTTTAGTTTGTTTGTTTCTAAGATATCTACCTGTCTTAGTGGGACTAACAGCTCTAAATGGATACTAGTTTTCCCGATAAAATTCCCCCTACCATAGACCTAGATCGCCAACCATTAGTGGACCAACAATACCAGAATATTGAAACTAATTGTGATTTTGACCTATATGAGCTTCACAGTTGGTTGAAGCAGAAGTATCTTCACCCCAGTGATGAATTGGGTCTATGGGAGTCTTCCTTGCCCCAATTCATATTCAAACAAATCTATCATTTCCTATAATTCATGTCCTGGTGCCAATTTTGCTACATCCCCAACCAAAGAGAAGTTGGGGCCCATAACGGTGGCATCCTTTTTGCCATCACTACATAATATATCTCTCAGATTCTACAATTGCCAACTTTTGACTCCCTGAAGCAATTTTCAGTAGATTCCCTCATGGAATTCTACAAAAACATGACCTTCACACAGAGAACCAAGATTTTTGAGATCTTTCTCCCAGAGGATGCCCAATTACCTAAGAAACAA
>APFE030758738.1:0-19389 GCA_000404065.3 Pinus taeda | reverse complement strand
CTATGTTGTGATCAAAAATTTTCCATGTGACCAAAATTGTCCCAAATTTCTTGAAATTTGGGTTGGAGATCCTCTATGAGGTGCTATGCTAGGCCACAGAGGCTTCAGCCAAGATTCAAAGCCGATCTTACTCTTTTTGCCTCTTTTGCCTCTTTGTCGCTTTGCTCAATTTTGCCTTCAAACTCCTTATCCGAGCCTTTGAACTCATGTTCCGTGCCCTGTAATGATAAACCATCCACCTTAGTATGGTTTTGTCCTTGTCGTCCTTCTCTAGTAGTCTCTCAAGGTGGATGCTGATGCACTCGAGCCAAGACTCACGATCATTGTTAATCTCTTGCTCTAATGGAGTGAGCTCAATCCTCCTATGCTGGGCAACTTGGTGATTTTCACGGATGCTTTGCAGATCCATGATCTCATGCTGGTCCTCAAGCTATTTTTTCCTCTAATCCAAATACCTGATATTCCATTTGGCCCTCTCCAAATTGAGTGAAAAGTCTTGGATCTCCATTTTCTGCTCCTAGATGGCCCTCCTAAGTTTGGCACTCTCCACATCTGCATCATCATCATGAATGAGGATGAAGTCGGCCTCTTTTTCACCTAATGGCCCCTTGTCATGCATGGGCCTCTTGCCCTTGTCCTGTACCTGTGTTTTCGATGTCAGAAGTAAGGCCCCTTCCACCTCAGGTGTAGATAACACTCGCTTTGTTGCTTCAAAGAAATGCCTATTGCCTCTCTGATAGGTGATGAATACTAGCATAGTAGTGGTCTCGTGGTGCTCATACTTATGAGAAGGACCACCTATCTCATGCTCAACCTCCGATAATACCTGTAAAGTGCTAAAGAGGTCACAGGAGATGAAGTCATCCCAAGTAATGCCCTGTAATCCCAATTGATGATCCACCAAAATCCGGATAAGAGCAAAGTGATAAACACTGTGAAGTTGCTGCTGAGGGGTCTTGTGCTACATGAAGGTGTTCATCCTCTCTATGTTCCTGCAAATGAAAAATGGGAGGTTCATCATCCATACCCTGGTAAAGTGCATGAGCACCCTGATGTGATAGGCATATAGACAAGAGAACCTCCCCTCACAGTTGAAGTATTTCATGATCAATTTTATGAGCGGAGCATATTCATCTTTCAAATATCTAAATGAAAAGACTCTTGTGATCTTTCTCAAGAAACTACCCTTAATGTAAGGCTCATAATGTTGCCTATCCACCTTCTGTTTCTTGTGCCACTGTTCTCCAACATTTGGTATGTCAGTTGCTAATGAGATAGTTTCGGGTGTCAGTGTGAAGGTGACCCCGGCCAAGATAGAGTGACATCCATTTAGGTGAAGCACAAAAAGATGGGCCAACTCATGATGAAATCTAAATTTATCCACCCTTTGAAAAAATTGAAAACATGATAGATGTTGGAGACATGACATAGCAAGAGGGCAGGCCTGCAATTCTGTGAGGGTAGTTGGCTCATCCCTAACATGTTTGCCACTTTTTTGATGTCTCCGGGGAGTCTGTTCTTTCGAGGATGAATCACTTTGGGTTTCCATCTCATATTTCGATGAATGCTCAGATGCCATGACTGTTGTATGTAGACTATACTTGGACTGCCCTTTGATGATGGTATGGAACTAGGTGTTGTTGTGATATCTGCCACCAAGGGGAACAATGCAAAAAGGGAGTGTTAGGAGAGGAATAATATGATGGGAATAGGGGTTATGGGGAAAATGTTATTTACGAATATGTAGGAGGGTTTGGGGATTTAATAGGGTAGGGTTTTGTGGTTTACATTGACTAATGAGTGGAGGGATAGGGAATAGGGGTTTAGAAATGTTTTAGGGTAGGGAAAATAGGGAAAAATGGGATAAGGGGGGAAGGGAATAATGGAAAGGAGGCGAAAAATGAGAGGAGAAAGAGGAGCTTTGGCATCAATACCACAAGTTTGCAACCCTAGCAACAATGGCTTTGATGTTTTCTAGTGGTAGGTTTTATGAGTTTTTGTTGCAATTATACATAGCCATGAACCACCATAACCTTCACAAACATACATGAGCCATCAAGATTTAGATCCTACCTGTTGTTTTCAGGGGTTTCAAAGGCGACTTGATGCAATTTGGAACAAGTTTTGGGCCTTTGTGGGTGTGCGCCGCGCCCCTTTGTCTGTGCGCCGTGCTCCTAAAAATGACTCCAACTCCCTCCAAATGCGTGCTTTGCACTCTCAATCACTTCGCTATGTTTCTCAATAACCTTGATTTGCACAATGACCTTATTTCCTTGTGGAAATTATTATATAAATACTTTGAAGTCATGGGTTAAATTTTTGCTTCTTCAAAAACCCACTTTGCTAATGTTTCATTTTGGCTCTTTTCACTTAGTTAATGCAACACTAAATTTCACTTTTCCCTTTGCATTTTTAGCTAGAATGATGAAATTTTCAGCACTTTTTGCGGGGGTTGCATGGCAGGGCATTTGGCCATGGAAACCATGACTGCACCTGAAGAAATCAAATGGATAATTTTTTGAAATTTTATCACAAATGACACACTGTTTGACTTTTCTTCAAAACAGAGTTTTGAAAAACAGTCATAACTTGTCAACCTGACGATGAAAATCTCTGAATCATAACTTTGTAAGGGCATCCCTCTAGCCTACATGGCTTTATTGGACAAGTTTTAAGACCAATTTATCTAATCCCTAGACCTAATGACTGAAAATGACTCTCGTCCCTTAAAAGATCGAACATTGACTGTCATGGACTTTAGTGAACCTTGACAAAAGACCTAAGCTAGCAGGTGCCAAACATGAGGGGGGACTGGCTAACAAGACCTTTTCTGTCAAATTATGGCATGCCCCTAGTGGAATGCAGCTGAGTGAATGGAGCGGGACTCCTAAAAATTAAATGCATAAAGAGTTTTGATCTCTGACGGAGGACTGACAAGACTAACTCTAACACCTGCTAGGAGGAAAACAGGTGAAATTAGGCTTTGTGTAGATTTTGGCAATCTTAACAAGGTTTCTCTGAAAGATAATTATCCCCTTCCTGAAATGGACCACATCCTACAAAAGGTAGTTGTCTCTAGCAAAATCTCATTGCTGTATGGTTTCTTAGGATATAACTAGGTTTTGGTTCATCCTCATGACCAACACAAAACAACATTCACAACACCCTGGAGCACTTTTATGTATGTAAAAATGCCTTTTGGCCTTATCAATGCTAGGGCCACTTTCCAAAGAGAAATGGACATAGCCTTTGCTGATGAAATTGAAATATTTATTGTGATTTACCTAGCTGTTATAACTATTTTTTTCAAAGACAGATGAAGAGCACTTGTTGCATTTAAAACAAGTTTTTGAAAAGTGTAGAAAATATAGCATCTCCTTAAACCCTAAGAAAAATATTTTCGGTTTAGAGGAGGGAAAAATTCTAGTTCATATCATTTCTAAAGAAGGTAATAGAATTGATCCTAACATATTCAAATCCATACTGAAAAGTGACCCTCCTAGAAACACGAAATAAGTTCAATCCTTCATTGGTAGGATAAATTTTCTTAGAAGATTTATTCCTAACTTGGCTGAAATTTTAAGATCTATTACAAATATGTTAAAGAAAGAGATGGAAATAAAATGGAATTCTGAAGCCAAGAAATCCTTTAGTGAAGTATAGTTATCTTTAACTACTGCTCCTATTTTTATAAGCCCTGACTTTACAAATGATTTTATTATTTTTTCTGTTGCATCTGAGCATACTATTGCAACTGTTTTATTGCAGAAAAATAGTGAAGGCCATGAACAACCCATAGATTTTTTCAGTAGAGATTTGAGGGATACATCACTCAAGTACAACATCATGGAGAAACAAGACTTTGTTTTGGTAAAGGCATTAAAGTATTTTAGATTGTACATCCTCCATTCTCATATCATAACATTTGTCCCAAGTGTTGTGGTAAACGATACTCTAACACAGGGTAACCCAGATGGCATAAGAGGGAAATGGATTGTTGTAATCCTGGAGTATGACATTGAAATCAAACCAACAAGGCTCATCAAAGGTCAAGCATTAGAAAATCTAATGGCTGAGTCCAATTTTCATGCACTTGATATCAATTATATCACTGCATTGGATGATCAAGAAGTGCTGGTGACTCCATAGGTATCATATGCCTTTGCTACTTCACCATGGTATGTAGACATTATCTTTGTATTGTAAAACTTTCAAGCTCCTCTTGGTTTAACCAAAACAAAAGCTAGAATTTTAAAATCGAAAGACATGAAATTTTGTATTTTAGATCAAAATGTATATTGGAAAGATTTTGGAGGTATTTTACAAAATTGTTTACTAAAAGATGAAGCAGATAGGGTCATGGAAGAGTTTCACCAAGGAGAATGTAGAGGCCATTTGTATTGGAAAACCACAACCAAAAAAATCCTAAGGGTTGGCTTTTACCATGTTTGCAGACATGCATAAGAAAGTCACCACTTGCCACCAATGTTAAATATTTGAAGGCAAGAGAAAGTTTTTGCCTTTACCATTGAAACCCATTTCAGTTGAAACTCCTTTTCAACAGTGGGGCCTAAATTTCATTTGTGAAATCCATCCTAGCTCCTCAAGCCAACATAGATGGATCTTAACAGCTACTGATTACTTTACCAAGTGGATTGAGGCTATCCAAACTAGGCAAGCCACATATATTGTCATTATCTAATTTTTAGAAAGTAACATTATGTCTAGGTTTGGATGTCCCCATAATATTATCACTAACAACGATGCTACCTTTAAGTCAAAGAAAATGGTTGATTTTTATAACAAATACCACATAAGATTAGGACACTCAACTTCCTATTACCCACAAGGAAATGGGCTAGATGAGTCCTCCAGCAAGAGTTTAGTCAACATCATCAAAAAGCTACTTCAGGAGAATAAAAAATCATGGCATAAAATTTTGATTAATGCCCTATGCGCTGACCGCATTAGCACCAAAAGGTCTATTAGAATGTCTCCATTCTAGCTAGTACATTGATTGGATGCTATGTTTCCTATTTCTTTGTGAATTCCTATGTTAAAATTGTTACAAGAATCATAAGTGGAAACTAATGATTTACAAAGAAGGATCAACTAGACCATATAGTTGCAACAAACCAGGGAAGAGGTGTATAAAAAAACTCCACTTGTTCAAGACAACACCAAAAATATATATGACAGAAGAACAAAAGCAGATGACTTTCAATTAGGTGACTTGGTGTTAAAGTGGGACTCACGAAATGAAGATAAAGGGAAGCATGGTAAGTTCAGAAGTTTGTGGAAAGGGTCATATAAAATTGAAGATTTCATAGGAAATAATGCATTTTTCTTGAAGGAATTGACTGAAGAACCACTCTCTGGTGGATCTGTCAATGGCAGGCCTCTCAAACACTACTTTCCTCAAATTTAAATCAATTTCATTTAGAATCATTGTACATATCATTTTACTATTTATATTGTAAGAATGAGAGTGGCTCACATCATAAATTGAAGCCTAGAGGGAAGGCTCTAAGCTTATAATGATTTGTTACCCACATTTATGATTGACAGCAAGTGGATCAGATTCAGTTGCAAAATAAAGACAATTTTCCCAACGGACCAAGGCTACTGATCTACAACGTTCTTGACATCTCATAAGGAGGGTGACATTCGCATTGGAGCCACTGTTAGGGTCCTATATTTCATAGGATGACTTGATTGTATCTGTAAGTTTGTATATGATATGTTGTAAATAATCTTCCATTTTGCAAAGTTTTTTCCAAAGAAAAAGAAAAAGGGGATATAAAAAATATATAGGTAAAAAGAAAAAAAAGAAAAAAATATGAAAAAGAAGGAAAAGAATGAAAATATGCCATAAAAAATATAAATGCAAGTGAGAAAGTAAAAATTCCACTTAAAAAATGAAAAATAAATCAGTATTACCTTTGAAATTTTCAATAAGGTGTGCAACTTGTTAAAATTCCACATTCATTATGAGAAGCAGATTAGTTAGTTTTAATCACATAGTTTAAGTGTGATTAAGATAGATTGAAGAAAATTAGTGTAGATTAGAAAAATAATCAACCATACTATTTAATCATAACTGAATTATATTAGTTAGAATAAAAAATAATTAACCATAGTGTTTAAGCATGGTTAATTAAGTTTTAATGTTGATTAAGTGCAAAGTTTAATCACAATTTGATTTGTGAATAAAGTTTTTTATACAACACATTTTGTCATTACACAATAAAGGTGAGGTCTACTTTCCAATGGCTTTGATCCACCCCACCTGAATCAACGGCGGGGGATCATATTCACCCGCCCCCCCACAACCCCGAGCCCCTCTAAGGTTTAACCGTTGGGGGGGTTTCCAAAAAAAGTGGTATCCTTTTGCGACGTGGCAGCTCCAAACTATTTTGCACCCCCCATTCCTAGTTTTTTCTCGCTTACCACCTTCAACCCCCTCCCAAAACTTCCATCATGCATTTCCCACTCGAGTTGACCATGGACCCCACATCCTCTTCCACACTACTTACCTCTCTCGATGCGTACTCCCCCGTCCCCCCATTCGCTCTCATGCTAGTGATATTCCTCCACTTCCTATCTACCACCTCATGCCTGCGGACCCCACTCCCCTTCTACCAAAGCACTTTCCTGTCATTACTCGTTCCCTAATAGGATGCTGTCACCGAGCACTCCCACCACCATGTCAACAAACTGTTGCTCAATTAATTACTTGCATGTTTCTCGTGACAACAGACCCACTCCATTGTAACGGTAAATCAATGATGTAATTTCAGGTTTTCTTTATAATCCACCATAAACATGTTATGCCCATCCTTTCTTCATTTTATGATAAGAAGGAAATCATGAAATTTCAGTGCACAACCAACCAAAACCAATCTACTCTAGCATTTAGTTAGTGACTAGCATAACCAACCACTGCAATGAATTACCTACCCTTCAACTTGCATTCAAACATTGGTTTCACCTCTTTTTCCTGGTTAATTTGAATTCCCTATTTTTTCCTCTTTGATAATGGAACCTAAAAAACATAAATCCTCTGATGAAAACACTACGATGCCCCCTACCATAGACCTATATCACCAACCATTAGTGGACGAACAATACAAGATTGATGACACTAATTGTGATTTTGACCTGTATGAGCTTCACATTTGGTTGAAGTAGAAGCATATTGACCTCAGTGATGAATTGGGTCTATGGGAGCCTTACCTACCCCAAATCATCTTCCCACGGACCTATCATTTCCTAGAATTAGTGTCCTAGAGCCAATTTCGCTACATCCCCAGCCAAAGATAAATTGTGGCCCACAATAGTGAAATCTTTTTCACCATCACTGCAGAATCTATCTCTTAGATGCTACAATTTCCAAATTCTAACTCCCTGAAGCCATTTTCAGTAGATTCCCTCATGCAAATCTACAAAAACCTGACCTTCCCATAGAGAACCAAGATTTTTGAGATCTTTCTGCCAGAGGATGCCCAATTACCTAGGAAAAATCCCCCCCCCACTCATCCTATATGTTCCCTGAGATGACTAAATAGGTAATTGCCATTATTTCATGCATACTTGGCTATCAATCCAATCAATGGGTTGATGAGGTCATTGTTGGTTTCCTATTAGTATTTAAAACTGGTGAGAAACCCCTTGCTTTCAATTACACTGAGTTCATTCAAGAGTCAATCCATGACCAACTCCTTAAGTTCTCTACTCAGGGGACTTTTAAGTATTCTTCCATATTGCTGTATTTATTTCTTTACCATCAAGCAAACATATTTTCATTTCCTTTGCAGAAGTTAGATGATCAGAGTAATCTATAGTCTGTAATCCTTTGGACCTCCATGGTGAGGAGGAATTCCACTGAGAACACTTTCTCAAATTATGTTGATAAATTACTCCACATCGCTGCCAAATTACTAAACAGTGATGTAGAGCCTAGGATAGGACCATAATTCAAATAATTTTGCATCTCAGTGAGTAGACTAAAATGATGCAGGGTTACCCCTGCTTTACCCACAGTATGCATATTCCTATGCATAAACCATTTCCCCCTAGGAATTTACATGACCTTCCAGTCAAAGGTTCATTATAAATAACAATGGCTTAAGGCCTCCTTGATTAAAACTCACATGGAAACCTCTATTAAGTCGACCACAGTCTATCCCTTCAAATCATTTCAACTGTCGAAACTTAATCAATCCAAAACCTTTATTAATCCTTATGCCCACACATATAACCAAACCCCTCTCTTTACTCTTTGGTTATATTAGACTTACCATATAGACCCTCTATTGGTGCCTTAATCCATTTATAAAAGAATACACATAAAACATATGTGAACTCACCTTTTCCACCTTAATATGGACTTTGCACACTTTTCGAGGCTCCCTTTAAAGCAATACAAGAAATACACACAAAAACTAGCTCCGAGCCATTTAGCTGGATCTCAAATATTATATAACCCACCCTATAAATATTGTTGGGTCTATCTCCATCTCAAATCTTTCGCTGCGCTACTCCTCCTTTGATCTCCGATCTTCTATCGGCTTCATCGGCTTATCGGCGATATCACAATGTCACTATCAGCACATCGCCATTCCACTGTTCGTTGTTATTTGACTTTGCTGAAATGTGATCGCCGATCAAATATTGACCATCGATCTAGATCCAGATCTAACGGTTTTTTATTCAACCGATCAAGAAACTTGCTCGACAGATCCTCTGTCGTTGATCTACACTTCGTGGATCCAACGATCCATGATGATTTCGGGTGGACAAGTAGCACAAAGAATAATTGCCTAAAAAAGTGGTTTTCTCTGTCCACCTGAATGCTACGTGTCAACCAATAAGTGGGATTGGGTGAACTCCTCTAAATACCACTTACCACTTTTGCTCCACCCGATATACCACTTTTGTGTATAAATCCACCGATGCGATATTCCTTTGTCTCCTCTATGATTGGATCGTGTCCGTTGATCCATTAGACCCAAGGGTTGTTGTTCAATGATACTTCATTCTTTCGTCTACCTCTTTACTTTGGTTTTTCACCATTTCTTCAATGCTTACCATGGTTCTTAGGTTTTCTTCGGGTTCTGGTCCTTTGGTTGTTTCACTGCGCACTCCCTCCTTAGCTTGAATTTGATCCTTCTAATGGATTCAATGATCCATCAAGATCCTCTTCATCATGCTTCTCTCTGTGTAATCGTCGAACTTTGCCTATAGCTCTATTACACAGAATACACTAACTCACTAATCATTCACCATTCAATACTCAACGACACACTTACACAACTTGGAATTGAATTTGTGTGCATATATATATATATATATATATATATATATATATATTATATATATATATTATATATATATATATATATATATATAGCTATATATATTAACAAACAATTACATGATTAAATTCTCTATCTCTCCTCGGCCTGATCTTCTAATTTAATGGCCTCTGTTCATTATCTACCCGTAGGTTTACAAACACTAGCTAAATGTCTATCTCTCTCTCTCTCTCTCTCTCTCTCTATGTCTACCCCTGTCTATGCCTTCTAGGCTTACATTTATACAAAAAGGATTTCTAAAACCAATTCCTAGTTTAGATCCATAAGCTTCTTAACAAAATCCTAAAATCTCTTTCTCATCCCTAAGGATTCTTTCAAATCCACAAAATCATGAACTAACTCCTAATCTAAGATTTACAATCAATTCTCAATTCTCTCATCGCTCAACTATCCTAAATTTGTCATGTTATCCTACATTCGAGAACATTTACAATTATGCCTCACAATATTCAATTAATTCATATTCTCATTAAAACACTCAAAACATTAAATAATTACATTAATTCAATACTTAGGACACCAAATTCCTTGAAACACAAGACCCCCTATGTCTACTAAAATATAATGAGAATGTTGGGCTGAATGCTCATGCATCAAACTCCCAATGTAAGAAAATCTATGACCTCCTAGTCATAAGTCTGGATAATTGATTCCTCCTGGATCCCAGACTTTATTTTGTAATCTGTCTTTTCTTGTCAATTGTTCTATTGTTGTTGTTGTCCACTTTTGTTCTCCAGGTCTCCATACCTTATGCTACAATGCTCCACTTGCCATGCTTTCGTAGTCTAATGTTGTCTTCCTCTTGTTGTCACTCCTCTCTTTTCTTGTTGTTGTCTTCTTCTGAGACACTTTCATCGTTAACCTTCTTATTAGTTCAATTTCTCTATCCAGTATATCCTCAGTTTGCCAACTGTTTTCATCTCTTGATTGATGAACTCTCCTTTTTTCTTGTTCTTCACTTATCTTGATTTCCTCCTTTTCATCCTTACCTTCTCCTTTACTGTTATTTTGCACCTTTTCTGTTACTGCTGTATTGTCTTTCAAAACAATTTCCTGCTCCTATTTCCTGCACCTATCAACTTCTTCTTGATTATTGTTTATGACAACTTCTTTGTCATCCTGCTTCAACAATTTATCCTGAACATTTATCCTCTACTCTTCTAAATTCCTCCTTTGAAAATCTAACTCACTATATAACTCAATGATTTTGCTTGGAGTAAAAGTTGGAAATTTTACACAATCTCTTATTCCTTCATTTTCTATTGACTCATCATCACATGGTCCTTCTTCCTTTGGTAAATCTTTATTAACATCCTTTAGTAGATGTCCTTCCTCTTCTTCTTTCATTTGGCTGTCCACTTGTGCCAAATATGTTCCAGTTTCTGCAACAAAGTCTTAAATTATAAGACAATCATCATAATAAAAAATATAAGGTCTCTATACCTCTTTTTCCTTTGGCAACACTTCAATATGTTGCTCTGATCTCTCTTCTTCTGTTAGAATATCAGTATGCTGATTCAAACTCAAAGAACTCTTGATATTGTCAGCTAGTCTCTCCTTCTCATAATCTGTTTCAATGATGTCTTTCAGCACTTGTCCACTGTAGTGAACTGATTCTTTTCCAGTTTCCTTGTCATATTCTGCTTCAAAACTTTCATCTTCTGGAAGGTTTTCTTCCACATTTTTGATAGCTTTAAAAGACTACCTATCTTCTTCCAAACCTGTAATCATATACAAATCATTAATTTTAAAAATACAAGACCTTCCAGCCTCATTTGATTCTTCAGTCATCAAGTCTTCTGGTTGCTTTGAATCATTCATATGATTCAACTCCTCTGTCTCTTCATCACTTTCAAAAAGTAATGGTCGAAGTTCTAGTTCACATATCGAAACTTCAACATGTTCTTCAACATCTCCCTTTTGTTGTAGCTCAACTCTTTCAAGCTTCTCTATCTTCAATTTGACATCTATAATTTGTTCAAGTTCCCTTAGCTCCTTTATTATTTGCATATTCACCTGTTGTTCCCTCTTCTCTTGTAGCCTCTGCCACTTCACTTTCTTTCTCATGACATAACCATATTTCTGGTCCATCTCATTTCTCTTCAACATTTCCATTAATACTTCAAGTTGAATTGGTATCTCAGCCTTCTCCCTCTCATATTCTTCTTTACTTATCTGTCTTTGTATGCCATTTTCCTTGGCATCTCTTTTCTTTTGTCCTTGGCTGTGGTTTCTTTCAGAACCTCTGTTATGGCTGTCACTAGTCATCATCCTTTCCATCTCTATGAGTTCCTCACTCACTCACTATGAGCTACACTAAAGCCTTTACAATAGCAAGCCTGCCCTGTTGCCACCTACCTCACCTAGCTCTCCTCTATACTTGGTATTTTAGCAATCAATTGGTTCTCTATCTCTGGAACCTCCTTTGAGCAATTCTCTCTGCTCCTTCTAGGCTTCAACTGTTATGAAACCAGCTCAAGAAAAGATATAAAAGATAGATCAATGCCTTAGAATTTAGCCTCTTTGAGGGGGCAACCTCCTTTACATTACATAAATGAACAATTCTTCGATGATACAAATGAAAATACCTCCTTTCTATATATAGGAGTATAAGGGGTCATAACATAATCAGCGACATAACAATAGTAATGTAAGGGCACAATAATAACAATAGTGGGATTCTATGGGGCACAATAGTAACAATATGGGCACTACATGGGTACATCAATATAATAAGTGGGTTGTACTAATAACAAGAAGGCGTTACACTAGTAGTATAGGGGCCTAACATCAACTCATCTGTACTTTCCAAGAACACAACTGTCCTCTTTTATCCAATCTCTATTGGAATTCCTCAAGGTTCTACCACATTTATGCTTTCACTTAGAAACTCTTACCAACTTCCTTTATCTCTTAGAAATTCTACCCACATCCTTTGTGGAATTATCTTTGTGAGCTGCAAAAATACCCCTGTAGTAACAAGTCTCCTTCTTGCTACATATGCCTCACTAAGCTTCTCTCCTTTGAGCTCAGTCTGTTGGCATTTCTCTGGTTCTTTCCTTTGGAACCAATTGAGCACTTCTCGCGCTAGGTTGCTGCAGTCTTATCACCTTCCTCTGTTGCTACCTGTACATCAATATAAAGACCACAAATCTCCAATCTTCAATTCAAATTAAAATAAGAACATATCACCTCACCTTTAATATCTCTGTTTGATCTTGTCCTCCCATTCACTTGCACTTTTGAATGGACTGTTCTTTCCACTAGCCTTCAGCTGTATCTTCAAAATCTGTTACTTCAAGAGCTTACAAAGTCCTTCTTACAGTTTAACTACTGTAATCCTACTCTAAATATCATTCATTCAATACCTGCTAATCATTAGACAAATTTGCATACCTTCACCTACCTTTAGGATCTCACCACTTCTACAAATTTGTTTCAACATATCTTCATTCTTCCAATGCACAAATTCTCAATATTTAGCCAATATCAATCAGATTTAGAGTCTGATTCTTTCTTCCAATCTTCCAATTTTATCTTGGCAAAGCTTAACTATCAGCAACAATTTCTCCTTTGCTGAGTTTTCTTCCACTCAGAAATCCTTACCAGTTTCTCTCATTATTGCTTCTTAAGGCTTGATCTTCTTTTGCTGAGATACTTCATTAGCTACAACAATCAATATTCAATCTATTTCTTTATCCAACAAAACTCAAATCAGAGTTAAATAAAAAATTACCTGCATGGTTTCTCCACCCACTCTTCACATCCGAGTGAATCTCCATTCTTCAAAACATCGTTGTATATTCTTTATGTTTCTGCAATCTCTTCTTAATTCTTATTCACCTGCCTCTAAGAACTTAACAATATCCCATCTTTACTCTGATTTCTTCGCTGTCAAATTAGAATCTAATATCCCTTGCCTGCATACACATCTTTCCAATTATTTCTATTCTAAATTCTTCCAAAGAAACTTTCACAAATAATTTCTTTGTTTAGCTTTGATACCAAATGACGTAGGGTTGCCCCTTCTTTACCCATAGTATACATATTCCTATGCATAAACCATTTCCCCCCTAGGAATTTACATGACCTTCTGGTCAAAGTTTCATTATAAATAACAACGGGTTAAGGCCCTGTTATGACCTACAACAACCCCCCATTTCATATCATTCTTATTCTCAAAACTATATGTGAAATGGGTCCCTTTCAATTTTAATTGGTATCAACTTAGTGTTACTTAGAAGGGTCCAAAAACAAAATAAAAAACATTACTAAACCTTCTTGATAAACCGATTAAAGGTCTTATATATATATATTATATATATATATATATATATATATATATATAAATATATATATTATATGAATTATATATGATTAATCTTTTATCATTGCGATAAAGCGATCGCAAGATCGCATATTGCAATGACAAAGGAGGCATAACTTAAAGACCCATTGGTTTTCTCCGACGTGACAACTCGCAATAGGCTATCGGATATTGGCAATAATAAGTTGGCACAATAAAATTCCCTTTCGCTCCGATGCGATGCGATATCACTATCAACGATCGACGATTTACCATGCATGCTTTCAAAGTGCCTAGTTAATACTCCCGACACGATACGATATCACTATCGGCGATCGGGGATTCCAAATGCAACCAATGTAATGATTTAAGATTTCCTCGACGCCCGATTGCGATAAGGCCAAAAGCATGAATTTCAAAAAGTCTTAAAGCAGAGTTATTACTATTAATTTGTATTAAAAGCCTTATCTTCCGAATAGCCATTCATCTGCGCTCAACCGTAAAAACATCCAAGGCACGCTTAAACAAATCATTCGGCCAATAATCGAAATGATGGGAATTTAAAGGATTGACAGGTCTTAATGGCCATTTAATGAAACAGTAAGCCTAAAAAATCGTTTCACAGATTGTATCCGAGGCCACCTTAAGTTAATCATTCGTCATGCATTGATCGATATATATCTCGCTCATATTCTGTTTTGCGCTATCAATTTTTTGTATTACATTCATTTTCACTCCTATGCAGAACTCTTCCAAAGTAACGAATTCAAGCAGAATGGGGAAGAAGCCTAAGAAAACTGCATTCGCTTCCGCTTCGCCAGCCACAGGACAACCCATCGCTGATCCAGGAACTAAAAAGAAAGGATTGATATCAGATATTACATGTCTAGGACTCGGCAAAACTACTTGGCAAAGTACCTATAATTTGATTGAGGCTGAAGAACCAGAGAAGACAATAGTACAAGCCTCAGCAGATAGCACTCGAAAATCTGATGCTACTCTAAAGGACTTAGCCAACTCTTTCCTTCATCGGATAGCAGCTCGGGAACAAACTCTCCCATATACAGATGTAGTGAGATGGGCAATTCAAGAAATCCCAATCACAGACAGAACCTTCAGTACCAGAGATGGGAGAATCTTTGGTTCATTTCAAGCTGATGATTTGAGGTAAATGTATCATTTGGCTGAACCAGAGAAGAAGTACAACACGACATTTCTGGAGAAATTCCGAGATGAGAACGAGACTGAATCCGAACCCATTCGGGAATGGAGGCAAAATCCAGCAAAACACAAGCATGAATCTTTGAGTAAGTACTCGGTTAATTCTCTGTGCTCTCCTTATTGCTATGCTGGGATAATGATATGTAGGTTGTGGGGGTTGCATGATTCCGCTAATTTTACTATAGAAATGGTTCCCTTGATGGAAGCGGCATGTAATAGGGAAATAATGGATTGGGCAACTATACTATCTGATAAGCTAGAAATTGCAGTTCTTGATTTTTGAACAAAATCCCACGTCACTGAAAGGCTTATTCCCCCATTCTACTATAGTGCTTATATGCTAGACATCCTGTGTTTTAAATCTGAATTTCCTGTGCTCGGAAGGAGGTGGACTTCACAAGACCCCACACCCATTCACATATACCATCAGAAATTGTGGAAAACTTACTACAAGCACCATTTATACCAAATCTGCAACAACTTTATGTTGCCATTCATCATTCTATCTTTAATAAGCCTGCCCCTAAGATTTCCTACCAAGCAGGGATTGATTTGACATCAATGGGAAGTTGGTTTGGGGAGGAAAAGTTTACTTATATTAGAATTTTTGGCAGTCAAGCCAAACCTCACATTCTTCCTTTGTACATACCTGATAAACTGCTGGCCAGGGAGATAGCCTGTCAGATTATCTCCGAAGAAGTTACACAAACTCTAAAAAAGAATAAGAAGCAGGTCCGGCCCTCTTTTCCCTTGAGATGTGGTATCTACACTCTACATGATTTCAAACATGCAGAGAAAGAATCTGAAAAAATAAAGGCATTAACTCTAGCAACTCTCCCTAGTATGCGATTTGATCCACGCAAAGTCGCCTATAATGCACTTGAATAGGCCAAATTGACCAAGTTTGAGCATAAAGAAGATAAGTTTGATGACTTGTTCTCATCAGCTGAGTCAATATACCAAGTTAAATCGCTGGCTATAATCGAATACAAAGATGAAGGATTAGTTGAATTCAACAGACTTAGAGAATAGAGGTTGCAAACTCTGCCTCTAGATCTGTTAGCGACAGCCCCAACAACAGAATCAAGCGAGCCTGAGCAACGACTTATTAAAGAACCTCATGTTACATCAAAGCAACAGGAAGAAGTGCATATGAAAAAACAAGAGGAGACCCAGATGAAAGAGCAGGAACAGAGCAGTATTAATGTGAATGAAAATACTGAAATTGACCCGAAATTGCTCCAGGAATGGCAACAATTCAATTTAATTATTGGTAATCTTGAGTGCTCTAAAGATGACGAGACATCAAAAGAGGTTAATACACAGGAGGCAACTTCAAAACAGGTTTCAGGTGAAACCAACGTCCTACCCAGTTCAAAAGAAGTAGAGATAATCCCAAAGGATCCTTCCAACCAGGTTATTTTCCAGAAAGAAGAAATTCCTCCCTTAAATGTCTTCTATAACCTGAGACACAAAGTTGTGGTGAAACGACAGAGGAAGAGGAGAAGGACTGATCAACCTTCCCTGTTCCCAGAACAAACAGTGATGGGCAATGTGCTTTGGAAAGAGGAATTTGACCCCTCTGATGATTTAACAAAACTATCACAATATGCTGGAGCCTATTCGGCGGTGACAATAGACAAAGCATCAGAGGTGAGCAGTTTATTGAAAACAAAAGACCAGGAGATATTTTCACTACAAGCGCAAATATCAGAAGCACGGCAAAAGGTGGAGCAGGCAGAACAACAATTGGTAATACAACAACAAATCAATAACCAATTGACTAAACAATTGCAGGAAGAGAAACAGAGGATTGATGATAGCGCAGTTCAAAAGCATAATGAGCTATCTGAGGCATTGGTGCAACTAAAAGCATCAAATGAACAAATGCTGATGTCAAAAGATGAGCAGATTGCTCAACTATCAACCCAGCTAGAGACAACAAAGAAAATTCCACAGATAGATGAATTCAAAGTAGAGGCATTATAGATAAACAAGGGATTGATAAATCAGATAAAGCGTTTATGTGAACAAATCGCCCAGGCGGGACCGTTATGCGATTTAATGACATCAATAAGTGAGAAATCAGAAAAAGATAGAACAAACTTGGATCAAGCCAAAGAAACATTAACCAATTTTCTTGAATGGAAAGATACCGATCAGGGACAGGCGGTTAATTTACCAAGGATTTTAGAATCGCATAAAGAGATATTATTTACAAAATGGCAGTCTCAGTTAATGAAGGCAGAAAGAGCAATTTCAAGATGCAAATCAACCACTAGTAATTTGGTTGAATTGGTTAATAATACTCTTTACTTGTCTAACATGATCTCTCAATGTACTCCAGGTAAATTGACAACAGCTAAAACATTGGAGCAGTCATGTTATCCAGAACTAGAGAAAAATAGAAGATTAATCACAGGAATCAACAGTTTGACATGGGACTCCTATTGGTTCTTTTTAGTCAAACTACACAACCAGAGAGTTGCCCTCAGATGCCTTACAGATGCAATCGGGTATATCATTCCCGATATTCAGGATGCCACCTATGCTGCCCAACTCAATTCTCGCCTCAATAGACCACCCGAAGTGGAGCCAATGCTTGTGATAAGTCATCTTAGGTTTAAAGGCAAACAACCTGAATGATGATTCATGCCGCCGACTGCCAGATCGCTGTGAAGGAGATATTTAACATCAATTGATAACAATTAAGCAGGATTTCAGTTTCATAGATATTTAGCTTAGTTTAGTATTTATAGACCCTTTCATGTATTTAGAAAGGGTGGTAAAAGTTTTGTATATGACTTAAACCTTGAAGTTGCACTATTTTACTTCAGGGATATTCTTTTATAAAACTAGACCAATCATTCTCATTTTGACAAAGAAGCTTTTATGCAAATGTGCACTACTGTCTTTGTTTGAAAGTATTTCTGCGTTGGAGGAAGAATTTCAAATAGCGATTGATATTGGGATTGATTAGCAGCTCATATGGTACTATTATCTATGTCTGAACTCATTCTTTTTATATGAATTGTCATTTTATCGCTCTTGGCATTATCGGATACATATAAGTGTTTTAACAACATTCTTTATTCATTCCACTATTGGATGTTTACAGTGTGCTTTTCTTCTAATCATGTATGCATCGATGATATAAATGATAAGTGTAGCAATATTGTGTTAATCACTTTGTTTAACTATTTAAATGAAGTAATCTTTGAATGAATAAATATCTATGTTTATTTGATAGAGTCATCTATATGCCTGTCGATAGACAAGGATCATCAAACACTACATTTCCAAAGAATAATTGTTCCCGGGATTAGTATTAGTTCTTTTATTCTTGTTGATAGATTAAGTTATTCGCCTATCATTAGATTAGATAACCAATCGCTCATCCACACCTTTTATTCATTATTGGGAAACTGGTCCCATTATATCTAGTCAGAGCCACCATCCCAAACGGAAAAGGAGCTGTATTAAGGTCTGGGCCAGGTGGTTATCCCCCAATTTTGATACAACGATTTTTGGGGCATCAACAATTTTGGCGCTAGAAGGAGGTCCATCCACTATGAATGGCGAGTAAGTCAAAAACTACAGACCATTCACAAAGTAAATCACCCTCCACCTCTCCTCGGACCTCTCGTTTGCACTCTGAAATTTCATTATCCAGATGAGAAGAGGAAGGATCAACTACTACTACTCAACCTCATTATACATCAGATCATTTAAGCCCGAAGTCCCCTGAAGTTCAGTCTATCATCCAGAAACTTCAAGGCTTCTTGATTTCACCTCCTAGATCTGAAGTATCACAAGGCAGTCAGACTTCGCAATTCCGCTTACCGCATCACCTTACCAGACTTCAAAGTGAAAAATGCAGCATTGAACCACCTGAGTTGCCTTTACCCCAAAGGAAAAGGATTAAAAAGAACACTGAAGGTTTTGGTAGTGAAACCTTTTCTCCATCATCTTCCATCTCATCATCACTAGTGCGGAGTCAAACGCCCACTTCACCATTACATATTATTGTTCACCAAGGGACTTCACCTCCAGCATCACAATCTTTTCAGTCTTTATTTCCACCTCCTCTCCAATCACCTGGAACACCATAGGTAATCGTTGGTACTCCCAAAATGGCTCAAACACCATGGAGAAGTCCTGGTGCAGTCACTATGCCCGCACCTTTACATCCGTTACCCGATTATCCTGAAAAATGGTTACCAAAGTTCAATCCAGATGCTGGAACATTAGCTGAGGAACACATAAATAATTTCATGTTGTCAGTTAATTTGAAGGGAGTAACAGAAGAAGATGTTGTAGTAGATTGTTCCCTTACACATTACAAGGATCAGCAGGGTCTTGGTATTTTTCCTTGCCCTCTGGATCCATCACTAGTTGGAATGTCTTTCAGGAACAGTTTCTTACCAAATACAGCGATGATAGATCCTTGGCTACACTCATCAATGACCTTTCCAATCTAAGGAT
>APFE030758733.1:46710-85630 GCA_000404065.3 Pinus taeda | reverse complement strand
CTGGAATCAACAGTTTAACATGGGATGCTTATTGGTTCTTCTTAGTGAAGCCATACAGCCAAAGAGCCACCTTAAAGTGCCTCACAGATGCTGTCGGGTATATTATACCCGACATTCAAGATGCCACCTTCGCTGCCCAATTCAGCTTGCGCCTCAACAGACCTCCAGAAGTGGAGCCGATGCTTGCGATAAGCCAGCTCAAGTTTAAAGGCAAATAACCTGAGTCATGATTCACATCGTCGACTGCCAGATCGCCCCAGAAAAATAGATCGCATTTACTGATACCAATTTAGTAGGATTTTGTTTCATAGATTTTTTTAGCTTAGTAGTATTTATAGACCCTTTCATGCATTTAGAAAGGGTCGTAAAGTTTTGTATATGACTTAAACCCTGAAGTTGCACTATTGTACTTCAGGGATATTCTTTATGAAATTGGACCAATTATTCTGAATTTAATGAGGAAGGTTTTTAATGCAAATGTGCACTATTGTCATTGTTTAAAAGCATTTCTATGTTGAAGAAGGAATTTTGAATAGCGATTGATATTTCGGATTGATCTGCAGCTCACATGGTACTATTATCTGCGTCTGTACTCATTCTTGTTATATGAATTGTTGTTTAAATCGCTCTTGCTATTATCGCTTATATATATATATATGTGCTTTTCGCAACATTCTTTATGCATTCCACTATTGGTTGTCTATCGCATGCTTCTCTTTCAATCGTATATATATATATATCGATGATATAATCAGTGAATGCAGTAATTTGTATTTATCGCTTCATTGTGACTATTCATATCAAGTAATCTTTAAATGATTGAATATCTCTTATTTATTTTACAGAGTCATCTACATGCCTGTTAGATAGATAAAGATTATCTAACGTTGCATTCTGAATGAATAAGTTGTTCCCGGGATTAGTATTAGTTTCCCTATTTTTGTCAATAGAATAAGCTAGTCGCCTATCACATAAGCAAACTATTCATCACCAATCCATCCCTTTTATTTTACTACCGAGAAACTAGTCCCGTTATCTCCAGTCGGAGCCACCATCCCAAACGGAAAAGGAGTTGTACTAAGGTCCGGACCGGGTGGTTATCCCCCAATGTTCTTGCAGCGATTTTCGAGGCCTCAACAGGTTGGTATGGGAATTTTGATTTGGATATCCTGAGGAATGGTCAATGTCTAGGTTGATAGCACCCGAACAGGGACTCTAGAAGGCATATTCGCAACTCTTGTTGGGCACAGCTAATTGGCTCGTTGGAGCCCTCGAGGTTAGTTATGGTGTGTTTCATACAAGATTCACTATTTACTCTGATTTGGTTATTCCTTCCCTTGTATGGTAGCCACAAGTGAGACCAGTCTGTGGCGAAGTAGCCTTGCAATTTACAAGACCAATCTCTAATGAGAAGAAGACCATAGGCCTTTGGGATGTCTACAACTATTATGTCAATGCATTGGTGGACTCAGGAATCATAAGATAACTGAATTATGACATTATTCAATTTGCCTACAACCGAGACTTGAGATTTGTCAATTTGGATAATTTTGGTGTCAGTCTTTTCTGGTTGGATGTTCAGCTTCTTGCATACTGACGAAGGCATGACATTAGTCGATGCTCCAGAGTCAACAAGGCAGTTGTGTACATTAAAATTAAACATATCGAAGGTAAAAAGGCAAGGGGGGTTGAACCTCTCGAGTTGGTGTTTGCAGTGTTCACTATATCTTGGAGGTCGACCACAGCTGGGGCTCGACCCGCAATGTTACCTTTGTTTGATGTGGAGTGAAGGTGTAGGAGGGAGAGCGAAGGCCTTGGCCATTAACTCATGCTGACTGGCCAACTTGCATACCTCGTACAGAGAGATGTTTGCTCAAGCTTTCTTCAAGTCTTTTATGATATTATAATCTAAAACCATGGATGTGGTTTCTTGTTCTAAGTGTTGCGTTGTCGAGGTGGTTTTGGTCGTAACCCATTTAGCCAAATTTTTAGGTGTAGGCGAGTCTCCTTTGATACTGGTTGGTGACTTGCTTAGACTCACCCCATCCATCCCTCTGGAAGGAGAGGATGGCTAGCTAGCATTTGTTGGGGAAAGGATCCGTCGTAACAACATTCGTTTCTTGTCTTCGAGAGTAGAGTCTGGCACAGTGCCTTTACTCTTGAGATTGTAATTCTTGGGGGATTTTGGGGCGGCATGTCCAACGAAGGTCTCTTGAGTATTGCACACCTCACCACCATGGATAACATTGAAGGCTAGCATAGCAGATGGGTTATCATCACCGGGAGGGGAGGCATCCTCTTCAGAATCGTCAGTGCCCTCTTCCCTTTCTCCGACAACTTGATCCTCTAACAGCTGGGTGACTATGACAATCATGTTATGAAGCCACTATGGGCAGGTCTTCTCAGAGTGGGAAGCTTGATGGAAAGTACAAAAGTTATCCTTTCCTAATTCTTCCACGTTGAAAGTTGAGCTAGAAGTTTGAGACACTTTAGGGGGAAGGTTGTTAGTTTTCTGGAAAAAGGGCTTAGCGGGCTTGGCTCCTCCTGAAGCATCATTGGTTCTTTGCTTTAGCTTAGCCACTTCGTTAGTCAATTGTTTAACGGATTTGGCCAGTCCCTCAAAATCGAAGGAGTCCTTTTCCTTATCCGAGGTTTTACTTGAGGAGGCCTTATTCTTCTTCCCAGTAGGATTTGCATCCTCCCGGGATTCATGTTCTAAGGCATCGATCGAAAGAAGGTACTTTTCAACCTCAAGCACAACAAAAAAAATCTCAACCAGGATGGGTTTGGCTTTTCATTTAACAAACATGGAAATATCCCATGGCAAGGCCCTGGTGTAATAATCAATCGTGATGGAATCATTAAGGGCTACGTCCATGGGGAACTTATTCAGGATGGTGGTGAAACATTGATTGAAATATTTCACCTTCTCCTTCTTATGCAATTTCAGTGTGCTAAGCTTGGTGAGGAGCATGGAAGGAGTCTTGTCCTCTGAGAATTTGTCGAGGAAGGTTTTTCGAAACTCATCCCAAGCCTAGATAGAGGCAACAGCTAGCAACCGATACCTGGTGTCTACTTTATTCTCAAGGGTGTGTAGGAATAGACGACATGTTACATCATCGTACTAGACCTTCATCATCTATATGGCTAAGTAGAAGTTTCTTATGTGTCCATCGGCTGAGGTCCTTTTCTCCAGGTCGAATTTCAGGAGGTGTTTCTCACAATGGCGAGGCATATCATGCAGTAGACCTCTAAGGTTCAAAGAGTATTGATCCATCCAGGTGAGTGACGAAGGATGACGACTAGCTAGGGTTGAAGAGGCAACGGTGATTGTTACCTCCTAATTCACTATTAGTGCCTGACCCCCCACTGTTTCGGTGGGGTGGGGGGCACCTGCTTTCTCCTTAGGGTACTCTGAAGTGTCCTAGATCTCTGGCATTTCTCACATTTTTGGTATTCCTCAGATTTCTTAGGAGACACTGATTGTTGTAGAATTTATATGGTCTCTAAGGTGACCTAGCCCCTAGTCCCAAGATCCCATGAGTGCCCTCGGTGAGGGGTTGATTGTTAATGGGGGTCTCTTGAGTGATACATCAATCATTCCCATTCACTTACTCCCCTTGAGACTGGTTATTTTCACCAGTAATAATATTCCTAGGGTCACCTCCTTCATCTTCAGGTTGGCTTTCCAATCCCTCGATAGATAGTCTCTCGACAATGTCCCTGTAGTCATCCAGCACTAGGTCAATTAACTACGATATGGAGTTAACGAGGACACCATGGCATGTATGATGTAGGTTGGAGGTGCATGTGTTGGATAGGGAGTTAGTGGTAGGGATGCATTTTAGACCCCTGACAAATTGTCGAGTAATAGGGCGTAGAGCCCTGAGTTGTTTGTTAGTGACCTCGAAAAGGGGAAGTTCCTCCCCTCTAGGAGCATCTTCAAGGGGGGGGAATTTGGGGTTCTTCCTGAAGCGGATTTGTGAAGGCTAGCCCATAAGGGGGAATGTATGGTATCTCAGGGGGTGTGGTAGGTCGAGGCTGGCTACTAACTTGATGGGAAATTTTAGTGTGGAGGTGTGGATTAGTACTTGCCATGGCCCTCCTTCTAGTGCCAAGTCTATTGACACATTGGAATATTCTGCCAACAGTCAAGGGGATATCCCTAGTGTAGGCTCCCAAATAGAACCTACATCGTTTGTGGTAGGGATCCCTTTCGGTATGTAGGCCCGACTACCGTTCAATTTTTTAGAGTTTGCTTTAGAAAAAGGTGAAATGTGAACCCAATTGAAGGCATGAACCTTAAATAAATACAAGGAAATAATTGACAAATATCCTATATCGCATAGACCATGAATAGAAAAACCATAAACAACATAAAACCTTATGTAAAGTTACTATTAGCAAACTCTAAATGAGACTTATGTATTCTAAGATAAAATGCTTAACAATTGTAAATCAGTTCACAATGATCAAACATTTATAAACATGCATAACTTGCGCGGTCAGAAACAGATTATACCAACACCAAAGAAATAATTCACTGGTACGAGTATAGAGTTAGAAAAATAAATACCATTCATACGAAGCAACATAAAGTGTATAGTATGAGACAGTATGTGAGCAGACCGCAAATCAAATAGCTTTCTAGAACAATCGATCCATCAAGTGAAGGAAAATTCTCATGGAATTAGCACATAGGACGCTTAAAGAATCCAATAGTAGAAGCTTACAATCATTCCTTGCATATATTATAAGGACATAAATTCTCTCAAGCAATGTATATCTCCAAAAAAGTTAGTAAAAGTCCCCTTACAAATGAGTCCCCTTACATAATTTCTACCTCTGCTTCCTTCAGATTCTTTAATTCACATGATCCTATTTATAGAGGGAATATATGATATGGTGACCTCTTTAACTCTTGCAATTGTTGTGACAATCTTGTGTAGAGCTGGTAACCAACCTCTTGCATCACCACTTTATCTGTTACAAAATTCGGCATAAGATGTGGGGCCTTATAAGGTCTAAACACCCTGATAAATGTGCCCTGAGAAAATGTGAACCAATTTGCAACTTCAAAAACAAATTCTCTATCCTTATCAGTAATCCAAGGTGCCACAACTTCAAATATCATCTGATATAACAATGCAATGAAGTTCTCAACTATATTCTCATACACTCCCCTGTAGCTAACCTCTGACAATATCTTACAATAGGGGTTGATAGGACATTGTTGTTTGGTCCACTTCCACTCTAGACCCGAGAATTCATTCTTGGAACATATCCCATATAGTAATTAAGATAACATATAAAACTTGGGTTTCGTAGCTTGTGAGACATTTTTTTTCCTTTGTGACATTCTACTACAATTGTTGGGATATTAGGTTTAACTAATTGAAAATATTTCCTTCAATGATGCAAGGGTAGACCATATAGACCCATGTTTCTTCCAAAAATTTGGCGCTTTCACACCCATACAACCCATAATACATGGACATTAGATATTTACACACTTTCCTCAATGTCTTAGTTATATAGATTCCTTTAAGCTTCTAGTGAAAATTGCCCAGTTCTTGCCACCATGTCTTGAGAATGTCCTTTATGGAATACTAAAGAGAGAAAACAACATAGAACTATGAATTCAAGTATTCCTCTAACTTTGAAAGATTGTAATATGAATGAAAATCACATGGTTGGTATGTAGTGAGCTCTTTCCTGCTTGCACTTCTGAGGATCATGATTTTAGGGTCAATATGTTGGAGTATGCAACAGATTACATCTGCACATGGTAGGATTGGATATCAGCTAGAAATCTTATAGAACGTAGACCATTTAATATTGATATGCACTTCCTTATCCTATAGATCTGTTGGGAACTCATGCTTAATGAAATCCTTGAAGATCATTTTCCATGTCAAAGTGGTGGAGTTTTCTCTGAAGCATCTTATATCTGACAATATTGGTACTTTGGATTTTGGGTTGTCCACAACGCTTTCAAAATTTCTTTTAGTAGCCTCCCTTATCAGTTCTTTCAATGTAACTAGAGGCACGTGTCGGTGGAATATGATAAATTGATAAGCTTTGGATCTGAAGTAGCTACTGAAACTAACACATGAAAAAGCACCCATCCAGTCCCACAAAACACCTACTCTACCTTGTTTACTTATTCAAAATATTCATTGTGAGGGGACAGTGTGTTGGTTCTTGGTGCAATTGCATAAGCTTGAGGTGGAGCTGATGAAACTGGCCACTAGAAGTGCACTAGTGTTGGAAGAGAGTTTATTCTTGGCATAGAGTGTAATATTTGGAGGTAGTGGTTAGAGGCTTAGACATTGGGAATGCACAAAGTGCCATCACTAAGAGAGGGTCTCTTGGTTGGGTGTAGGGAACATCTGAAAGAGATAAGGGTTTCAATGCTTTCCCACTGAAAGTGTGTTATATGCTACTCAAGGCCAGGTTGCTAGCAGTGGGTGCGGGTCACATGTCCAAGGAGAAATGAGGGTCTGGATTGTGCTCAAGAAGTGCGTTATGCACCAAGGGTGAGAAACTAGACTTGAGATGGGTGCATGTTATAAGTTCAAAGAGAAAGGGTTCAACAAATTACTAGCTAGGAGAGTGCAATGCACTAATGCTTAGATTCAAGGGCTTGGAGTTGGCACAAGTTGTGATGACAAGGGTTTACTCAAAAATTGACTAAGTGTTAGATGAAAGCAAGCAAGAGGAAACATAGAATGGAAGAGAGTTGGGATGCCCAGACACATATATAACTAGCATATGATAAGAATACCGATAGTCTAAGAATTCGAAGGGACACTAAAAGTGAAGATGCGAGAACTGAAGCAACACATTCAAGAGTGCAATTTCAAAGTGCAGCGGAAGAGAAACTTACCCAAAAGATAGTCACACTTGCGACCAAGAATGAAAGGTTGGCTCTATGCTACAAAAGTGCACAAAGATCCAATGAGTGAAATAAGTGTGGAATGAGCTTATGGCTGAGCTATCTATATAGGAAGATCCACACATCTGGGTAGGTCAGAGATTGAAAGTGTTCCTAGCACATGTCTTTGTGATAGGGTGTTCCAACCATCACTAGAAAGTACACTAGCCTTAGATCTAGGAAGTGTGTCCATCATGTGTTCTTGCAACAAAGGGGATAAACTAGCAAGAGATAGTGTGCTCTAGGTTCTACTAGATAGTGCACTAGGGATGCTTCTATAAAGTGCACTAGGGTGCTTCTAGAAAGTGTGCTAGGCCTGCTTCTAGAAAGTGAGCTAGGTATGATTCTAGAAGGTGCGTT
Source organism: Pinus taeda (assembly GCA_000404065.3). NCBI lineage: Eukaryota > Viridiplantae > Streptophyta > Pinopsida > Pinales > Pinaceae > Pinus > Pinus taeda. The sequence goes on along the minus strand of APFE030758733.1, from coordinate 78,333 downwards.
ATGAAGGAGAATTGACATAGGCTTGTGAAGGTAAGGCACATTAACACTTAGGTTATTTTTGTACGAGGAAAATTCAACACTTAGGAAAACATGACCAAGCATGAAATTACTTTAATGAATTGAAACGAAAGATTGCATGATCATTAGGGGGCTCCAAAATTTAATTGAAGGAAACATTTTGGAGGGTGTTGTAGAAACTATAACACTTGGTGATTCAATGGTAGAACCTCAACTTCTCTATTTAGGCCTTACTTTAAGCACAAGATATATCATTTAGGAAGTATTGATTCATCCTATAAATCACCTTATCTTCCTTAATTATCCCAATTATCGATGTAGTATCTCCTATTCCTCTTGTCAACTTAACGCACTTCATAAAACTAGTCAAACCTCAATTGTTTCGATTAGGGAGAAGGATCATATGAGTTTCGTGAGTTTAAGATGTTAAAATTTTTAGTTTGGACTCTAGTGTTGCTCTATTGCCAACCAGCCTATTCAGTACCCTGATGGAGTCACTCCAAGGAATCATAAGCATTGATTTGCTACCATTAATCATGATTAGTACCTTGATGAAGTTGCTTACTTCACCTCTCTTCACAGGAAGCCTTTCTCTTCTTTCACCCTTTATTTATTTATTTTATCATATTATTCACATTGGAATTTTATGGGAATTTATTTTGCCAAGGGTGTAAGAGGGATCTCAACTTATTTTATGAGCAAGAGAGGTTGTTCCTTGTTTTGTAGGGACTCTTATATATACCTTTGAAAGTGGTATACTCACTTAAGTTTTCTATCCCTTATCTACCGTGATTGAATTGGCATGTTAGGAACCAATCAATACAAATGTTGATTGAAGGAATCCATTGTATATTCCACATGGTATAGGAAGAATCTGATATTATAAGCCATGGTATTGGTCCGTGATATTTTAAAACCTATTTGCAGGGTAATAATCTTATTACATGTAGTTTTTAAATGTATATATTCATATTAATTGTTTTTATAAATAATAATAATATATTTAAATTTTTATGGATTTTTTTTGTTCTCATGTTGACAATTTGAGATGCATCCTGAGGTAAACGTTTTGATTCCTTTCAACATTTACCATCCATTTAATTTATATGATTACGCTAGCTATATGTTTTTTGAATTTTTCAGTGATTAGTTGTGATTTTTGGTGATTATATTCATTTAGTTGTGTTCTTTGAGCCTCCACAATATTCCAAATAGATATTTTCCTTAAATAAGTGTTAGGGAAGATGCAAATCAAACCTTTATTAACATAGTTATAAGGTTGTTTCTCATTACTAGTTTTTGTGCTAGGCGTCTTTGTAATGGAAAACAATGTGAATTATTTTGAATTGGGTATGAAAATTGATGAGATGGGAATTTTATTTAGATTTTAAGTTACAACATTGATTAAGATACACAAATTGATTGCAGATTTAAATGAAAAAATATAAACAATACTATTATTGATTTGACTAATTCAACTATTTCGTACTGAGGAAAACTTTTGCAATGAAAGAATTGAACAAACATATTAATAAGAGTAACAAAGTCATAATAGGTTTGTTATTAGAAACGATAATTGTGTCAATGATGTTTTCGTAGTCCAGATGTTAATAATGTCAATGATATATTTATAGTGAATACATCAAGACGAAGATCAAGAGCACATTTGAGATAGAAGCTTTAGTTAACTAATTTGTACTGACTTTTTATAGGTGAATTTTTTTTATTTTCTTCAATTATGTATTAGGAAAACAAATGTCAATATTGCTTTGAACAAATTAGCCCTACAACCTTAATTGGGATATTAACAATCGAACTATTTAATGTAGGTAATTATCACTATTGAGTAATAGTGATTAAATAACAATATTGTTTGAGAAATAATTTTATCGATTCAAACGAGAAAATGATTTTTGTTTAGTTCAATGTTCAAACTATCAATGTGATAGAATTAAAAATATTGTGTATGATTGCATATAAGATTTTTGTGCAATAGTACTCATGGTTATACAACGACCCACATTACCTCCTAAAAAAACATTAGGTTGATTTCATAAAGACTCCCTAAGGTTCCTTTGATTTCATAGTGTTATAGACATATTTGGGCACTTCAACCCCAATCTTATATTTCAATAAACTAGTGCTCTTCAACCCCTAAAAGAGTTGCTTCATACCCTAAAAGAACATGGTCATTTGATTACATCATTCCCCAAAAGTTCCACTTGAGAAACCATCTAGAATTTGTCTAAACTGGACCATACTCACTGCTCCACTGTCAGGGTGCGATGCATACTGACTTCTACACTAGCCAGGTGCGATGCATACTGATTAGGCCTTCTATAGGGTGCAATGGGTGAGGATGGACAAATGTTCGAGACAATTTTCTAAGTGGATGCTCATGGAATCTTCTAGAAACTTCTCTTATGACACTTGCTTCTCTGAATTCGCCCAGGGATGAGTAAGAGATCCAAGAAATCTCCATGTGGAACCAATTGTAACAAGTGCAATGACACTAATCAAAACCCTAGAGATGACTCACACCCTTGCACACATCTATAAATGGATCCCTCATCTAAGAGATCCAGGGGCTGGAATATTTTGAATTGCAAGGAAGTGCTGATAGTTTGTGTTTGAGATAAGAGCATTGTATTGTTGGTGTGATCTTGCTATTTCATGAGGTGAAGAGGGATTGATGCTGGGAGGATGATGCTAGATCAGACAAATGGGTTGTAATTCTCCCTTCTATTTAATAAAGTTCTTCAAGTTTTCTTCCATATAATTGTGCACTTGTGAATGTTGTTATTTGTGAATGCCATTGTATGTTCATTATATATCTGATTCTGTAGTGTTTATGTTACAATAGATCAAGATGCTTTGATGGTTATTTGCTACTATGTTTCTATAGGTACTCTTCAAGAGGGATAAGTACGGAGAGGAGTTGCAAGCTCTGTTAAAAGGGAGAAAGATCAAGCAAAGGATTAAGCGGAAGTTCCAGGTTGGTCCTCTCGTCCTTCTATTATCTATTGTGCATAGAAGAAATCGTTGAATTACTTTGAACTGTGGTTTCTAGGGTAGCTGCCAAACCTAGAGGGCTAGTCGATCGAAAAGACACTTGTTTTCCCTGAAAAAAAAATGGCGACTCTGCTGGGGATCGAATAGATGTTTGTTTATTTTATAAACTATAGACAGAGCATGAAGTGAGCCAAGTAGCCTTCGAAATTCTCTTGCTCTGCAATTGCATAGTAGATGAATGCTGCTTCAGTCAATATCTGGTTTAGTTTATGAATTAAACATTTGACTTACAAGCATTCTAGATGCCCTTTTGGTAGCTCAGTAACCTCTCAAGATCATTCCTATGTACTTTTCTCTTTACTGTCCATCATAGCTCAGCTTAACTCACTAAAATCAACTGCAAATTTGAGCCAAAACCCACTTCAGTTGCTCTCCCTAGCCCATCACATTGTCTGCCAATGTCAACCAGTATGCATCGCACTTCCCAAGTCTGTAAAGTGTGATGCATCCCTATTTTTGTGAAGTCCATGTGCGATGACTGACTGAACCTATTTCCATTCTAGAAATTTTGGGTTTTTGTCCTTGCTTTAAGTTTTGTTTAGTTGCTTTTGCTGCTTATGAACATTACCTCATTACTGAAGCCTGCTTGCATCACATAGATCAACCTCCATTGATTAGGATTAGTAAACGTTTTTTATGTATTTGTACATCATTTATAATCCTTTTTCAAAAAGTTACTTAAATCTATCCGTCATTTTGGTACAAAAAGTGTCGTAATTGTCGTTTTGTGTCAAAAAGAGAAGTTTCATGGATTCTTCCTTCCCTAGATAGTTGATTGAACTTTTTGTCATGTATTTGTTTTGATTTTTTGATATTCGAAGTGTTAAAATCATTTTATATTTGAAATTGAAAAGTGTCGTTTTGTCTTCCTATCTATTTTGAAAAAGAAATTGTCGAAAATGTCGCTTTGAAAGAAATATTTCAGATATTTACTACATTTAGTTTTACTTTTTGGCATTTTCTCACATTAAGGGGAACGAAAAACAAATACATGCATTTGCATTTGCATTTAGTTTGTGTGCGAAAAATGATTTAGGAAAATGCACTAGTGTGTGCTCTTTGCTCTTTGTTTGAAAGAATTGTAATATTCTTTCCCTAGTAGCTAGCATTTTCATTGATCAAAATAAACAATGATTGTTTATCATTGCAGATTGCATTTTTAGGAATTTCAAATCAACATCACGCAGTGAACCATTAAAAGGAAAAATTTAAACAAGATCAACTCTAAAATAAATCTCAAAGAACCTAAGAACGCTTTGGAACTTAATGCAACACATCTAGACGTCTAGGCTAGAGATGTGTTTCGGCGTCGTAAAAACTAGTAACTATCGTTTTCATGGAAGGTTGAGTGCTTCCTCCTCCTTGATATGACAAGTGATAGCACATACTTGTGCTCCTCATACTGTCGCGTATATATTGGGAGACCACAATAGGCTTATATCCTTTATCCATAGGAAGTTGTGTCTACCGCCCTATTGATCGCAATGCACTGAACACAACATTTGTGAAGATTGATTGTCGTACATAAGTCCTTGGTAATTTCTCTTTAATTTATCACCAAGATGTATATTTCAGTTTTGCGATTGGTTTGGTAATCCCTCTATCTAGATTTTCCAGAGTAGTCACTTTCGTTCCTTTTTTACTCTTTAAAAGAAAAGGTCCATTTGAGCACTTGTCACTTCAGGCTCATTAAAAATCGAAGGGGACTAGAGACATCTTTAGCTTTTTCTCGACTCTTAAAAATTGAAAAAGCAAAGTTGTGTCAAAGAATCATTAAAATTAGTTGAATTCAGAATAACATCCCTTGTTCCTGAGTCGATGTTAGGTTGATATATATGGAGACAAATCCGGGATCCACCAATCAAGGAATCCCTTTTGAAGGGAATCCTAGTCCTTTTTCTTCTTGTGGAAATATTGGTGCTCCGTATATGGCTACATTGTCCCTTCCGGGAATTACAATTGGCCTGCCAGTATGGCTATTCTCAACCTCTGTGGTTCAAAATATCATAATTCCTCCGCAATCGAATCAGCATCCATTGATAATGAAGTTGACCCTTCGACTTCTTCTTCATTTGTTTCTCCCTCCCCTTCTTCCTCTTCGCTTGGTGAAAGTAGCGATGCTAGTAACCATGTGACTGAGAAGAAGAAGAAAGGGAAGGAGAAGAAGAAGAAGCCAATTCAGAAAGGGGGAAACCATGCATCACCTGGTGAAAATATGCACACTAGACTTTCAAAACCCAGATTTCCATGCATAATTTGTAGAGGAGACAATTTTCATCGAGATTGTTCGTGCTTTCCTCGGATCTTGAGAGAATGGTCCCCCCGTTCGCACCACCCAGTGTCATCAACCTCTGGTGATCATGTTGACAACACACCATCAACTAGTAATAGTGAAGTTCATGGACAGAAAGGAAAGGTCAAAGTTCCATATAGGTTATGTGAAGGGAACCATACCCTTCACTGCTAGCCTTTTTTGGATGAAGCCAAAAGGGTATTGGATAATCATCCTGCTTCACTACAACGACTCCCACCTCGTTACCAGAAACTCTCCCCTAGTCCTTTACTAGTTGAAAAACTAACTGACTTAAATCAACCATTGGGCAAAACCACTCACTCTGAAAGTGATTCTTATGAGTCTATACTCGACAAAAGTCACCAGGTCGAGGTGATAGTTGACCCAGTTTTACCTTCAGAAAATCATACCATCCCTAAAGAGAATGAGAACAATACCATTCAAATTCTTTTTGTTACTTCAGAGTCCGATGAACTTGGGGGCAATCCACCCATTCCTTCACAACAGGAGGAAAATCCCCCAGTTCTCGTAAATCAAGGGGTAATTTCTCTTGTTTATTCGGTACCCCCTCCAAGTATTCTAGTCACTTCCTTTGATTGGAATTGACTAGCAAGATCCCGCCTTCCTTCTTATGTACCTTTTCGGATCATAGTACAAGTTTACAAAATGATTGTGTCTAGCACTATCATAGATGAAGGTGCATCAGTGAGTATCCTTTCCTCAACTGCTTGGAAAGTGCTTGGTTCACCATCGCTTATGCCTATTACACAAAATCTGTTAGGCTTTAACAAAGGAACCAGTTGACTGTTAGGGATCCTTCCTAAGTTACCGATCACTTTGGGAGGGAAAACCATTCAACTGAATGTGATGGTAGTCCCGATACTGTTAGATTACAATATACTCCTTGGACGTGACTATGTTTATAACACGGAGGCTATTGTTTCAACACTCTTTCGAGTGATGTGTTTCCCATATGACGGCAAAATTGTCACCATTGACCAGTTTTCATTTCCTGGTTCAAGCACAGCTCCAAGTCAAACATCATCCCTAAATGGTCCTTTTGCATCGAAAGTGTCTCTCCAACCTTCATTCCATCCACCTGATTGCCAGGAGTAGTCCGGTGAATGTAACGAAGCTTAGGGGGCATGCACTCTTGTCTATTCTACGGACAAACCTAGTTGAAAAGATAAGTTTCCCTATAGGTTATGTGATTGGTCTGACACACCATTCACCTTCGTCTATTCTGTGAACGAAGCCAAGGAAGTGTTTTGTCTATTCTGCGGACGAAACCATCCTGCCTAACATGGTTTCCCAATATGTTATGTGATTGGTTTGAGACATCATTCACCTTTGTCTATTCTACGGATGAAGCTAAGGAAGTGCTTTGTCTATTCTACGGACAAAACCATCCTACCTAACCTCAGAAGTTTCCATATGGCTACTGGAGATTCTCCTTTTCATCATCCTAGGGGCATGCAAACTTTTTTCAAATTCATTTTCTACCTTTTTATATTTTTCGTTTTCTAGCCTTTTAGTTTTTGTTTCAAGCTTTAGTTTTTTCTTTTTTTCAATTTCTTTTTTGATTTTTAGTTTAGAGCTTGCATAAAAAGAAAACTAAAACCGAGCATAGTTCCCCCATGGTTTAAGCTCGTTAAAAAATAAACCCACCATCGAGCATAGTTCCCCCATGGTTTAAGCTCATTAAAAAATAAACCCACCACCAAGCATAGTTCCCCCATGGTTCAAGGTCGTTAAAAAATGAACCCACCTTGGGTAATTAACCTTTGTGATTGCCATGCTATCAACCTTTTGAGCCTTGGTTGTGTACCTCCCATCACCTCCATTCTTTTGGCTGATCATATGCTTCCACTTAGTTGTTTACCCTTTTTGAGGAACAACTGCGATGGGTGGTCTTATTAGCCAACCTCTTCCCATAAACGACCATGCTTTGAGAAGTTACAAGCTTACCTAGAACTAGTTGGTACCCTAAACACCACTTGTTCCTCAAAAACAAGTCTCCTTTAAACTCTTTTCAGACTCGTTAAATATGAAAAGATTGTCAAGCAATTGGCCTTTCTAGCTCGTTAAAGTGATTGGAAGTGACATCCATCTTGTATATTTTAATATTTTTCGGACCCAAGGGATTATCTCATGAAAACGTTCGAGTGATTGTCTCTTTGGCTCGTTAAAGTGATCGGAAAAGTCATCCCTTTTGTATTATTTTATCCTTTTTCAGACTTAAGGGATTATGCTACGAAAAAGAACCACTGGAATTTTCTTTTCGTCCCTTTTCAAACTCTCTAAAAATGAAAACGATTGAGTTATCCTTGTCGTTAAAATTGTTAAAACAATAGTGACAAACTTTTCCATTCTAGACAAGAATGAGTTTCACTGTCGCTAGACTTGGTAAAACATAGCGACAGGTTTGCCCAAAGGGCAAGTTATAGAACAAGCATATGTTATCCTCCTCAAGCTTGACAAAAATAAAGAGGTACTGGTCAACAATGACTAGGGAAAAGGGAAGAAACTTGAAGAAATTTATGGTAAGGTCACTCTTGAACATGACACTTTCACTCCATCACCATTATTGAGTCGGGTTGGGTTACTTCGTTCACCGTTCATCTAACCATTGGTCTTCCACACCATCCATCTTTTAGGGTTAACGCTACCAATCCATCTCAGTGTCGCCGACATGTTCAAGAGAAGTCATTCAGTTGAGAAACCACAATCCAGTTAATGCCCCATCCACTGCAATACCTCCAACCTTCATCTTTTCATGACTGCCATTCCTGAACCTTGTGTCGTCAGATCGTTTTCACCTCCAGAAATCATTTGCTTCGTTTCGTGTCCTAGATGTGGGATACATCAAGGCCCTCCTATGATGAGTCACTTCTTGTCAACATCAACTCTTCATCGAAGAAGTTGACTTAGAAACACCCCTTTCAGTGCTTTGAAGCTTGCATGCCTCAATGGCAAGTTTCTCACTTCCGACGACAGGTTGACATCAATAGCCTTCGACCGAAAGACTTTGCGTGGTATTTGACATCGGATCATAAATTCACACCACGTGAGTTGTACTGCAGTACCTTGAGGGTCATTATCATTATCGGTGATTCCTCTTGCACCTGTTAATAGCTCACATTATTGGCTAGTAATCAGGCGATGTCTTTCCATGTTCGACTTCAGAACATCTCTTCACATGGATTGACTTGTACATCGGGCAAAGGTTGAATGAGTTTGAAGACCTCAGATCTAGTTTCATCCATTCAGGCTATGATATATTCAGGGATATAAAGACATCAAATGTACACAAGAAGCTGCACGGATGGTCATCCGAGCCAAGGATGATGACTCTACATCCGAAGAATCACCAGTTTGCGACTGCAGAAGACTATATGTTCTATGTACGTAAAATGAATTTATAACGCTGAGCATGGGAATGCCCACCTCAGCTAGATCATGAAAATTATATTATGATGATATATTGTATTGTATCTTATACAGGTCACCTTCTAGTTTGAAACCTCGGGTCCTCATGATAAATCATTTCACTCGACATCAAGACTTACGACTTCATGCTTTAGGAGGAAACTGTTATAGACATATTTGGGAACTTCAACCCCAATATTATATGTCAATAAACTAGGGCTCTTCAACCATTAAAAGGGTAGCTTCATACCCTAAAATAACATGGTCATCTGATTACATCATTCCCCAAAAGTTCCACCTGAGAAACCATCTAGAATTGGCCTAAACTGGACCATACTGACTACTCCACTATCAGGTTGCGATGCATACTGACTGCTACACTAGCCAGGTGTGATGCATACTGATTAGGCCTTCTATAGGGTGTGATGGGTGAGGATGGACAAATGTCCGAGGCAGTTTGCTAAGTAGATGTTCATGGAATCTTCTAGAAACTTCTCTTATGACACTTGCTTCTCTGAATTCGCCCAAGGATGAGTAAGAGATCCAAGAAATCTCCATGTGGAACCAATTGTAACAAGTGGAATGACACTAATAAAAACCCCAGAGATGACTCACACCCTTGCACACATCTATAAAGGGATCCCTCATCTAAGAGATCCAGGGGTTGGAATATTGTGAATTGTAAGGAAGTGCTGATAGTTTGTGTTTGAGATAAGAGCATTGTATTGTTGGTGTGATCTTTCTATTCCATGAGGTGAAGAGGGATTGATTCTGGGAGGATGATGCTAGATTAGACAACTGGGTTGTAATTCTCCCTATTTTTTAATTAAGTTCTTCAAGTTTTCTTCCATATAATTGTGCACTTGTGAATGTTATTATTTGTGAATGCCATTGTATGTTCATTATATATCTGATTCTGTAGTATTTATGTTACAATAGATCAATATGCTTTGATGGTTCTTTGCTACTGTGTTTCTACAGGTACTCTTCAAGCGGGATAAGTACGGAGAGGAGTTGAAAGCTCTATCAAGGGGGAGAAAGATCGAGCAAAGGATTAAGCAGAAGTTCTAGGTTGGTCCTCTCATCCTTCTCTTATCTATTGTGCATAGAATAAATCATTGAATTACTTTAAACTATTGTTTCTAGGGTAGCAGCCAAACCTAGAGTGCTAGTCGATCGAAAAGACACTAGCTTTCCCTAAAACACATAGACTTGACATCAAAGTTATTCTAGCATAGGCATATTTGTGTTCAAATTGTTGTTATTACATTTAAACATATAGGTGACTATGAAACAAGGAAATTGGGCCATCTATGCTATGAAATTGATCTATTTAAAATGTTAAAGAGAATTAAGGGTTGTGTACATTGTTAGTATAATTCTAGATAATAGACTAGTTAGTGCACAACCCCAACATTTCTTGTAATATTTCTAGTAATTGTGACCTATCTACAGATATGTCAAGCACAGGAAAAAATTCTCTCTCCCTATCATCCTCAATTGAGAAACCTTTTGATGTAACTTGAGCCTTATTCCTACTTGTTGATGTTATCTAACACAATTTCATGGGATTAATGCCTCCTCTCATATCCTAGAAACTCCCTAGCTTTAAGTTATAAGTCGTATTGAATGAAAACCTAATCAAGGGAGTAGGAAGAGAGAATGTCAATTTTTCATCCATCTCAATAATTTCAAAGTAAAAAAATTAGAGGAATCAACCTATAGATCCATTTTCACTAGTGGGTCTTGTTACCACAAAATCTAGCAAGCCTTGGAGAGGGAAAACATATAAGGCAAAGAGCTAGACTAAGTGTTAACAATGGGATAATGGCCCAATGCCACCACATCTAAGGTCCATTGCTCTTTACTGACTTTCATCAATGGGAGGAGTCCCAGTAAGATAGTAATCACCTTTAATAAATATTTAAGGGTTTAAGGTGCAAGGTGATGGATTAGGACCTCTCAAGGAATGCTCAATGTTATAATATAATGCTTCAAAAGGTGATTCACTTCCTATGAGAGACACAACAATGTATTTCACAAGACCTAGGGTTTCATGAATTATCATGGATGAAGGTACTCCCAATACCAAAGAAATGAGGAGAAAGGGCTTCTTATGATATACTTCACTAAGTGATAAGTTCATAAAACCCTCAAGGAAGTCCCAAAGTTGAGGAGAACTAGCTAGGGTTTCTCTCTTAGGTAAACACCTATGGAAAGAGATTTTATGGATGAAACCTAAGTGGATTCCCAACAAAATTTGAGATCAAGTAGTCAAAACCTTAATCTTGATGTTTAGGCTCTTACATTCCCACAAAACCTCTCCCTACGAAATTCGCTCTAAGCCCTATCTTATCCATCTTACCTTAAGAGGACCAAAATTTAAAGAGGAAAATTTATGGAGAAGAAATGAGTTTGACCACCAAGGACTTGGATTAGTGCTTTGTACTTTGGGCATATGGAGTCTGGCAAAGATTAAGATGAGCTAATTGGTCTCTAAAGAGGCCTAATATTGATGCCCTAGGTACGAAGTTCAGGAATTTATCCACATCAGGAGATAATGGAGTTTGGTAGAGAGTTAAAGGATTCCTACACTAGTAACATTCATTACATTTCATACAATGAATAATATATGCAATACTCAACTGGAAAGCCTTTTCAAAAATCAATTTTCAACAATTAGGGAAAAATTAGCACATTCTATAAGCATGAATTCCATGCATTAAAAAATTTCAAGACAAAATTTCCATCAGCATAAAGCACCTACAATATGACATGCAATTAATCCATCCAATATCCAAGAAACAGCTCCAAGGACAAAATGGAACTAGCTCCCATACATTGAAATGCATCCAAAAGATCTCCAATAGTCAGAGAATCAAGTGCGAGTTCTTCTTAAGAAGTCAAATTCCAAGTGTGATAATGATGAGAGACTAAATGAGGTCTCTCATATTTATACATGTCTAGTCAAGTCTAATTTTAGCCTAAATCCCCTCTTAGTTGTAAAATGATGGGAAAAATATAATTGTGGTTACAAGCCAACCACATAGCCAATGTGAAATCATAAAAGTTAACCCAAAAGAGGGTTGAAATGCTCACGTTATCACTGCAAATCATCATGCGGACCCTAGTTATTTTTTTGGGGCACAAAATGGGTCTCATGGGTCTCCTACTGATTGGATATCTTGTTGAGAAATTAATGCTTATAGGGATTAGGGTTTGATTCCTCTTTCTTGATAATTACTTGTGAATTATGTTTCCTTAATTTACTTGTTTATTATTTTGTCTTTCATCAAGCAATTATCAAATTATATGTATGTGAAGACCAAAAGGACAAGAGACACAAGATGTAGGTGCTCATCTAGGGCAAAACCCCTTCAAGGGGAAAAACCAATCCAACTCTTCCACTAGTATATTCAAATCAAGATGAGACAATCCAGGACCTCTTAGACCTAGACAAAGACCTCCTACAATCACCAAGTAACCCTTCCCTTCAATAGATGATCCCTATCAAAGTCTTCAAGTGACAACTTCCCAGTAGTGACTTCAATCTAGAATTTTGGTCCTCAGTAATCGAATTTCGGCCCCCAGCAGCAAAATTTCGGACCTGCAATAGACACAATATTTTGGCCCCAACAACTACCCAAAAACTTCGCACGTGTGAGAGATAGATAGCCTATAAACTCGAATCAGGTCTTCCAAACTTCTTTCATCCTTCTCCAACTACTGCGCTCTCTTTTTTGCTTCTCTTCCTTGAATATCGAACTTGTTTAGTGAGTGCTCCAACTGTGTCTTTATATATAATGTTTATCTTGGGTTGAATGTCCTAATGTAGGTTTATTTCATGGGGACAAGGCCGACTTGGTGTGAAGGTGACAAATAACATTTTTGACTAAAAAATAATTCTTTTGACATGATACAAAAGACCAAGAAGGGTCTAATAAAAAGGAAAATGACTCTAATGACTCAAGACAAAACCTAGAAGCCTTCAATGGAGGCTTTGACCGAGAAAACATTGACCCAAGAATAAAACCCATGCTTTAGTAAGTCATTTTATTTAATAATCAAATTTATTTTGACAAGTACAATTATGAATACTGACACTAGTTACATTCTTCAACGCTCCCTCTTAACTAGGGAGGTATTCATAATTACATACATATAAGAGTAGATGGAAGATCTCAAAATGAAATTAAGTATGAAGAGTTCTAACACATGCAGTGCTATAGATTAGAGGTCTGACCAAGGTACTCTAATTGGGTGGGACTAAGGTGTGCCCAAGATTTATATATTCTAGGTAGCGTCAGGCTTTTAATCTCTACCACCAACCCAAGGATCTACGTGCATATCCAAGGTTGGAGCTCCATGAACAACTCTACCCTCCCTGCTTTGAGATTTAGACATCAACACAAAGGCCGAATGGATATCCTCCCAAGAATATTTCCATAAGATGTTTCATCTCTCCCTATAAACTAAATTGGTAACATCAACCAATCCAAACATGCTTCTAAACTATTCAAACTTCTTATTCAGAAGATATTTCGTTAACAAATCAACTACCTTTTATCTATCAAAATATATTGTTGCTTCATGAACCCATATTCTACTAAACTCCTGATGTAGTGGTACTTGTTGTTGACATGCTTCATCCTTGCATGAAAGATGGGGTCTTTATACATCTTGATGTTGCTTTGATTATCACAATTTATCACGGTAGGATCCAGAAGCTTTCCAAACAAATATGACAATAAGTTTCTTAACCAAGCAACTTATTTTCCTACTTCACAGCTAGGAACATATTCTGCTTCAGCACTACTTAAAACAATAGGATCTTTTTCTCTACTCACCTATGACATCATTGCAAATCCCAAACTGAAACATCCACCTATAGTGTTCATTCCATCAATCTCACTTCCACCCTAATTGGAATCAGTAAAACCTGTTAACTTGACTTCCTTTCCAACACACTTTAGGCAATGATGACTGTGCCACGTAAGTATTTCAAGGTATGATTGGTAGCTATCCAATGTTTATGACGAGGCTTTAACTGAAATTGACTAATAACATTTACAACAAAACATATATCAGGTCTGTATTTACCAATTACATCAGAGAACCCACCAACTTACAATAACTATTAGGATCGACGAGACTAGAGTCATAGCTTTTCAACTTCCTGAGATTAGTGATCATGGGAATAGTCATAGGCTTAGAATCCATCATACCAAAATTTTGTAACATATTGATTATGTATTTACCTTGACCAAGATATATCTCGTCGGGTTTCTACTAGACTTCCAAGCCCAAGTAATAGTGCATGAGTCCCAAATATTTCATTTTGAATTCTGCTGCTAACATTTTCTTGCATTCTATTATTCTGCATTCCACACCTGTAATAAAAAATAATCCACATATAGTAGTATAATTATCAATTCATTCTTCACCACCATAATGTAGAGGTTTGCATTGGCACAAATTTTGATGAGCCCAATTCTTAAGAGATATGCATCCATCCTTTCATACCATGCCCTAGGAGCTTGCTTCAAGCCATATAGGGCTTTCTTGGGTTTGCAAACATGTGTATCCCGTCTATTTATTTCAAATCCTTCCGATTTTTTGATGTATACTTCTTCATCAGTGGTTCCATTTAGAAATGTTGTTTTCACATACATTTGATGGATATTTCATCCCATAGTAGTATCTATAGAAATCAGAGATATTATAGTATTATACCTAGCAGTAGGAGCAAAGGTTTCTTCTTAGTCTATCCCTTCCTTTTGTGAGGAACCTCTTGTGATGAATCTATCTTTTTATTTGTCTATGCTTCCATCAGAAACATGTTTTATTTTGTAAATCCATTTGGAGGTGACAGCCAAATTTTCACTTGGTATAGGAATGATTTCCCAAACCCCATTCTTCATGATGGATTGATATTCTTCCTACCTCAGTGTCTTCCATTCTTCTTGATGAGCAATTTCTTCAAAGGTAGTAGGTTTTGCTTCTACAAATTTTGTCATATATGTAGCATATCCTTAATATCTCTTTGGTATTTTTCTTTCTCTGAAAGATCCTTTAGTTTCTCCATGTCCTTTGGAATTATCAAGTGTAACTTTTAACCAATAGGGTGTTTTCTTCATTTTAAGAATGATTACAGGTTGAGTAGGCTTGCTTGGTCCTTCTTCTTCTACTTGGTTTGTAGTTGTTTTGTCATGATTCTATTATTCTTCAAATAACAATACATCTTCTTCACGAGATTCAATTAGTATATCCTTCGATATTTTGTAGGCATGATTTTCATCAAACATAACATCCCTGCTAACTTCAATTTGTCTTCCTTCCTTGATGTATATAGTATAATCCTTTGATGAAAGGATATAACCAAAGAAGATCCCTTTTGTTCTTGTAGAATCCAATTTCTTTTTCTTGTCTTTTGGAACATGGATATATCTGGGGTATCCAAAGATTCAAAGATGGTCTACAAATGGATTTTTCCCTGTGAATACTTCTTCAAGTGTCATATTACCAAGGATTCTATGAGGCCTTCTATTTTATATAAACATTGTTGTCATTGTTGCTTCTCCCCTTATAAAGTTTTGTAGATCATGATCAAATATCATATTTTGTATGTTTTCTTCAATAATTCTATTTTTCCTTTCTACAACTTTATTCTTCTTGGGGCTGTAGGGAACAATGAGATCCCTTTTAATACCTATTTCTTTACAATATTCAATTAATTAGAGAATTCTCCTCCATTGTTGGATCTCAAAGTATTTATCTTTCTTTCGGTTAAGGTCTCCACTTCAGATTTGAATTCCTTGAAATTTTTAAATACTTCATCCTTTGTCTTGAGAAGATAGATCCATGTCTTTCTAGTGTGATCATCAATTAAGGTCAAATAATAAAGATGGCCTCCAAGATATTTTCTAGACATTGGCCCACACACATCGGAATGAATGAGGTCTAATATCTCCTTATACCTTATATCACTACTTGTGAAAGGTTTCCTTTTATTATTTTCCAAAGCACATCCCTTACATACTACTTCATGATCTTCTTTGATGTTGGGGATTCCCTTTATCATTTGACTAAGAGAGGGTATTATCTTTTAATTAATATTCCTATATCTTCTATGCCAAAGTTCAATAGGAATGATCTCCATGTGAACTAGGGCTTGAAGAGATTGTGTTATAACTCTATATAGTCTTCCTTCATGAAATCCAATAACCTTTGCCTTTTCAATACTTGAATCCTTTCCATAAACCAAAACTTTACCATCTACAAAGGCAACCCTATATCCTTTATCTTCTAAACAAGAAATGGAAAGTAAATTATTTTTAAAACCCGAGACATAGACCACGTTGTTGAGGTTTATCTTTGCTTCACTTTCCAACTTTAGTGATATAGACCCAAGGCCCTTGACTACATAATTGTAGTTGTTTCCTAGCTACACTGCATGATATGATGGTTCCCTTGATAGAGTATGAAGTTGTCCACTTTCTCTCGTCATATGTATTGATGCTCCACTATCAATGATCCATGTGTTTTCATCATCAAGAGTACTTCTAAGTGAAATTAAGAATCCTCCACCCTTAACTTTCCTAGAGAAATTGTATATGATTATTCCAATCCATCTTCCTGCAATTCTCATGATATTGAGTCCCACCTTCAAGTAAATTTTCATAGAGGGAGTATTTTTCTCTTCCAAGATTGCTTTTCCTTTCTTCAAGTGATAACCAACAACGTGATCTTCAACCTTCTTTGACCTTAGCTTTGATACCATGTTGAGAAATCAATGCTTATAGGGATTAGGGCTTGATTCATCTTTCTTGATAATTACTTGTGAATTGTGTTGGCTTATTTTACTTGTTTATTAGTTTGTATTTCATCAAGCAATTACCAAATTATATATATGTGAATACCACAAGAAAAAGAGACACAATATGTAAGCACTCAACCAGGGAAAAACCTCTTCAAGGGGAAAACCTAGTCCAACTCTTCCACTAGTAAATTCAAATGAAGATGAGACAATCCAAGAACTCTTAGACCTAGACAAAGACCTCCTCCAATCGCCAAGTCAACTATTCCCTTCAATAGATGATCCGTATCAACTTCCCAATAGTAGCTTCAATCTAGAATTTTAGTCCCTAACAATAGAATTTTGACCCCCAACAATAGAATTTTGGACTTGCAATAGACACATAATTTTGGCCCCATAAACTGCCCAAAAAAGTCACATGTGTGAGAGATAGATAGCCAAAAAACTTGAATTAGGTCTTCCCAACTTCTTTCATCATTCTCCAACTACTTCATTCTCTTTTTTCTGCTTCTTTCCTTGAAGATCGAACTTGTTTGGTGAGTGCTCCAAATAGTTCTAACTACCTCTCTATATATAGAATTTATGCTGGCTTGAATTGCCCTAATGTAGGATGACTTCATGGGGATAGGTTTCAATTGGTATGAAGGTGAAAAATAACCTTTTTGACTCAAAAATAATTATTTTTACATGATAAAAAAGACTAAGAAGGGTCTAATGGTTCAAGACAAAACCTAGAAGCCTCCAATGAAGGATTTGACCTAGAAAAAATTGACCCAAGCATGAAGCCTATGCTTTAATAAGCCATTTTCTTTAATAATAATTTTTTTTTGACAAGTATAATTATAAATACCAATACTAGTTACATTCTTCAACATATCTTACATTTTCTCCATCATTGAGGGCTCAACGAATGGTGTTATCCCTACCATGTATCTAAGGGTGAGATAAACCTCATCTCAGCCTTGGATCATATGCCAAACCATAGGTTCACTACTAAGATGATTGTGGGTAAACTGGTCCAAGTACATCATTTCATGAATAATATGGGGAAAAGAAAAGACTACCATGGTGTTGTAGGTGCCCATGGAGTGGAATCATGATGCTCTACAAGTTACAAGAGTCCCATTGCTCTCAACACTTCACCTGTGGGGTGTCATATGCTCCTTTTCTAGACTTAGCCCTAGTTAAGTTCCCAACTGATGATGAAACCACCTTCCAATTGTCGGGTGTTTGTTATATTCTTTCCACGACTAGTCGCAACACCCTGAGAAAAAACAATTGACCCCATATTATGTGGGTAGACCTAACTATGGTTTTATGCATGGGTTTTGCACATGGTTTCGGGCATGATGGTTTTTTGCCCATGATATTTTGTAGATATGGTTAAGGGAACTACAATTATGTTCTAATATAGGGTTAATGGATTTGGGTGTATGAATGCTTCGACATGTATATATATGTATTGGAACATTGAAAGGAATATAATGAAAAATAATCTGGTAGTCTCGATTTTGGGATCCAGGGGAAAAAATGTGTATTTCTTTTGTGTTTCTCTCCATTATATATTTTATGTTTTTTTAAGTATTCATTTTCAGGTAATTTTTGTACAGGGTTAAAACCTACATTTGGTATTAGAGTTGTTTCAGCTTCAAGGGGACGCCTTTGCTACTGAGGGATTTTTTCTCGGGCCTGTGGTAGACCTTGTTTAGTGGGGGATCTACGAGATATATTCTTGCAGTGAAAGAAGATGGAGAGTAGTGGAAAGATAGAGATTGAAAAATTTAATGGTAACATTTTTGAGTTGTGAAAACTCAAGATGGGGGACCTACTGGTGGATAAAGATCAATGGATCACGGTAGATTTGGGTACTAAACCAATCACAATATCAGAAGAAGACTGGTTGAAGCTAGATCGAAAGGCAAAGATCACAATACAGTTATGTATCTCATATTCAGTATTGTTGAATGTATCAAGGGAAGCTACAACGTAGTATTTGTGGGTCAAGTTAGGGACTTTGTACCAAGCTAAGTCTCTCGTGAACAAATTGTTCCTGTGAAAAAAATTGTATAACTTGAGGATGAAGAATGGTGAGTCGGTCACAGAGCACCTGAATGCCTTTAATACTATGGTAAGCCAGTTTTTATATGTTGATATAAAAGTTTAAGATGAGATAAGTGCATCGGTTTGCTATGTTCTCTACCAGATTCGTGGGATAGTATTATTGTTGCTATCGGTAGCAATACAAATATTTTGAAGTTTGATGAAATAGTCTCATCCTTATTGTCAAAGGAGATGAGACAAAAAAATATGGAGAGACAAAATTGAGATGCATGTTGTCTAGGTAATCCTCTCTAGAGATAGAGATGACCCCTCTAGCCCAATGAGTGGGACTAGCAACCTACGTGACAATCTACTGGACACTTTCCTGAGTTACAATTGAAATAAGAGAAGAAGAAGATGACCTACCTCGTTCTGATGCTATCACGTCTTCCTTTGTTGAAAACCTTGAGTCACTTGCATCATGGGCTTGGTCGTACTACTCACAACATTTAAACACCTGCATAAGAGATCAAGACACAACAAGGCAGGGAAATACAAAGAGAATAATCAAAAGTAACCTACTTAACAGATCAAGGAGTGTTAAGATAAATGATACATAAGAATACACATTTATGGAAAATAAATCAACAATTGTATATTAATAGAATAAAGGAGGAAGCATACAACTAAGCCTTGATGTCAATAGGATCTCCTTAAATGAATGTCCAAGTCCAAGCTCAAGCTAGTCAAGCACTCCTTCTCCAAGCCAAATGAGTAGCATATAAGCACAATCTCAGCATAAGGGTGAAAATAGACAAAGACTAACTAGTTGGGAATGGGAGAGGATGAATATATAGGTAGGGAAAGGGAGTTAGGATCTCTCCAAAGATAATAGTAGGCCCTCATCTCAAGGAAGTGGCTAATAGGGATATGACCAAAAGGCCAAGTTGAGAAAACTCAACCTCATCCACGTCGAAGAACCTTCAACTCGTCACTCTGGAAGCTTCTAGATCATGAAGATTCTCATCTTCTTTGGGAAATTTCCTTTTAGGGATCATCCCAAGTATCCAAGAAAACAAAGTGATAGCATTGCAGAGCTAGTATAGTGAAACTAGCGATCATCACAATTTTCAATATCATAAGAGCAATGATTCTAAAATTAGGGTTTTAGATCCATTTACTTTAGGGGAAGCAAGGAATTTTCCAATTAGTGTTTTAGGGAGGATCTGAGCTGCATATCTGAATGAGGACATTGCATGATTTTCATGTTTCAGGCACTCTGGGATATGTCATAGGGAAGTGTGGTATGTGTGATAAAATATTGTGTAACAGATGCCCCCTAGATCATGAAGGTAGAACAAGGAATGATGGTTGACATGCTTTACGAGCTTTTGCAAGGACAAGAACAAACACTGTCAAGAGACTTGAAAATCAAGGATGCATATACATATACATATATGAT
Source organism: Pinus taeda (assembly GCA_000404065.3). NCBI lineage: Eukaryota > Viridiplantae > Streptophyta > Pinopsida > Pinales > Pinaceae > Pinus > Pinus taeda. The sequence goes on along the minus strand of APFE030758733.1, from coordinate 58,203 downwards.
ATCAAAACATGAATCCACAGTATGGACACAACCATCTGGATAATAAGGACTATGTGAAAGGATCCACGGTATGGGCGAAGCCATCCAAATGAAAAGGATCATCTGTAAATCTAAGATCCCAGGTATGGACGCAACCATCTAAGAAAGAAGGATCACCATAACTATAAAGTCCCACGATATGGTCACAGCCATCCGTATAGTAGAAACATGTGTACAATAATGAATAATACATAACTCCACACAGCTTGAGTCATAACAGACAAGATTCAGAGTCTTGTGCTCCATCCCAATCTGATCAAACTACGAATTCTAACATGCAAATAAATGTGTCGAAGTCGAACATGCTAGAAAACCACCTGATTACCAGCTAATGATGTGGACCGTTAACAGGCACGAGAGAAACCACCAATAATGGTAATGGCTCTCAAGGTACGACAATACAATCCATGAATGTGAAAAATAAGTTGAATTTGAACACTCATGGAATAACCTGATCGAAGGCCAATGATGAAAACCTGTCGTTGGATGCGAAGAACTTGCCATTAAGGCATGCAAGCTATAAGGTACTAAAAGGGAGTCTTTAATTCATCTTCCTAGATAATGAGTTGAAGTGTACAAGAAGTGACCTATCGAAGGAGGGTCATAATGAATCCCCCATCATTGACATGAAATGAGGAATAAAGTGGAATGAAATGAATATGATTCAAGACTATAGAAAAGGGTCAGACAATGTATAGGTAATAGACTGCAGATAGGAATTCTCTTGAAATATGGCGACATGACTCGGGAGTGTGGTAGCATTTGACTCAACATAAGACTAAAGGTGATGATGACGAAGTGGAATAGTCAATGAGAGGAAAAAATGGATCACCCAAACCCAGGAGGACAAGTGATTGAGTGAGGATATCCCAAACCCGACACGAGAAGCAGAAGAGTGTCATGTTCAAAAGCGACATGCTGCCTACAAAGGATGTTTCATTTTCATTTTTCCCTACTATTTCTAGCAAGTACCCCAATAATTTTTTATCACAAGCTTGAAGGGGATAGCATATGCTTGTCATATAAGTTCATTCTTCGAATTAATCCATCCTAGTAACCTTAACGAGTGATGGGAAGGAGAAACTCGGTCTCATCATGGTGACGAGTCTTTTGTCGTAAAATTTTTAACGAGTTCGACAGAAGAATAACTCAATACCTTTTTCATATTTAGAGAGTTTGAAAAAGAGATGAAAAATAAAACTCTGTCATGTCCCTTTTTATAATTTGTCTCTTGAATTGGAAATGGTAGAAAACAATATTCGAGAGAATCTCTTGGCCATGTCGACCAAGGTGTACCTTTTTCGTAAATAGTCAATCTTAACCCAAAAAAGGGATAAATGTATACTGATATGAAATCAATTCATTTAATTTAACGAGTTTTTAAAGACAAGTACTCGACGATCTTATCATGTTTTGAGAGTCATAAAAGAGCTTAAAGATGACTCTAGGGGGGTTCCTTTTTTGTTTGTTTTTAACGAGTCCAAAAAAGAGATAAAATAGAATCTCGTTGAATCAGTCAAGAATAACCACTATATCCACCAAAAAGTACCTATAACTGCACAAAGATAACCACATATCACTGATATCGAGGAAACTAATAAAAAATGGCAAAAATATGGAAAAAATGAAATATATTTAGCATTTCACTACGAGTAAATTTGAGACTGCATTTTTACCCCATTCTCCTCAATTTTTAGGTGAACACTGTGGGAGATCTAGGGCATCATTTTTCTAACTGTCAACAACAGGTAAGAGCTCTGCATTTTCTCTTGCATTTCACTACATTTTTATGTTTTTTTATCAAATTTTTTCTTGCCATAAGGAGGAATTTTAATTTCTAACCATGCGGGTGATCAGTGCAAGTTTTCTCATTGGACCTACGATGGTTGCCCCTAAGTTAGAAGGCCCTCGTGATAGAATCACGCGTTTAATAAAAATAGATGAGATGATCGTGGGGTGAATTTTTTTGGGAAAAATTTTCCGTTTGCGGAAAAGTATTTGAATTTTAATCCATGAAAAAACATTGAACTAATATTTGATGATGTGTATTAGGAGATTTGTTTCCAATATCGTCCTTAAATGGAAGGAAATAGGCCATGAGGTAGAAGATCACCAGGAAGCCCAAGATCCAGAATGTATCAATGCTTTGAGGAACTTTGGGTTGCTAAAGTTTTTCAGGACTACAGGACTTAGAGCCCAAAATGAATTGCTGGATTACTTGATCATTCTATGGGATATTGATCGGGAATTCTTCGTTATTGGGGACTAGGAGTTGGAACTGGAGGAGACAGATATTTACTTCATCACTGGATTGTCTAAAAGAGGAGAAAGAGTTCAACTCTTCAAATCCTGTCCTAGAGGTGAGAGAACAAGTACTTTAGTCAGAAGACATTGCTCGGGTGTTGAGATGACAATGGATAGGAAGGTGAAGATAGCAACAACCACCAATATTCCCTTGAGAATTATTGTATTCACCATAGCTCACGTATCTGGGATGTATACTTTACATGAGACTTTAAAATCCCAATTCCAGTATGCAGTAGAATTCCTCACTCCAATAGTATTCAACTGGTGTTCAGGGTTACTGGCCAATATGAAGAGGCAACTAACCAAGGGTAAGAGAAGAAACTTGAAATAGTGTGGCTTTAGGTCAATTCTGGTTACTTTCTTTCTGGAGTGCCCCTATTTTGGTATCAGTGGACAGAGGTATTGGATCCTAATCCACAAGATCCAAGTTTGGTTAGATGGAGTGAACTCATGCCTCAAGGAGGATGGGATCTATATATGCATTTTCCTCCACAATTTTTTATTTGGTTGCATAGCCAATTGGTCATTGTGGATGACTATGCCTATGCAGGCACAAATTTTAGATGGGACCCAGATCTACCTCTGCCATCGGGTGAACAATGGACTGATGCATGTAAAACTTGTTTTTGGATTTTTTAAGTTTCTATGATTTTTTTGTGAAAGTGTAACTGAGATTTAATTTGTGATAAATCTATAGATGTTGGTCCAGAAAAGCTACCTAGCATGTCACCAATAGCACAATGAGTAGCCTAGCAGGAAGCAGATGCTCCCTATGAGGATGGAGCAAAACCCATGGTAGAGATGGAATGTAATCTGGATGTGATCACTTGAGGGATTCCAGAATACACAACTATAGATGATGTTCCATTGTAGATTGTGTTGGTTATTAGGCCGAGTGATTAGGGAAGTCTCGTGTTATCATGAGCATCATGCAGGCAGTTAGATTTTCTAGTTGTTTTTGCACATGTTGTAGGCTTTGAAAGCCATGTGTCTCGGGACACTTTATTTTTTGAGATTTTGATGTCAAATAATCTCTGATATACTTGTTAAATTTCAATGCATGATAAATTGGGTAAATCAAAAGTTCTCTACATATACGTTGGTTGCTTTAAGTACAGTTGCGTATACACGCTAGTTCACTTAGCTGAAGTAGTGTATACAAATCTGTTTGAAAAAATAAATTATTGATCTGATAATATTGATTCACCCCCCCTCTCAGTGTTATTTCCAACAATTGGTATCAAAGCAGGTCCTTCAAAAAAGCGTGAGATCCATCATCATGAGTAATCAAGAAAGCGTGGGATCCATCAAACCGCTAATCTTTGATGGGAGCAACTTTATTTATTGGAAGATAAGAACCACAACCTATCTAGAATCACTTGGAACAGATGTTTGGGAAATCATGGAAGGAGGATATACATTTCCATCAGCAATTCCTATAGATACGGCAGGTAAAAAGCAATATGAAACCAATGTCAGGGCTTTCAATAAATTATTGGGAAGTTTGTCACAATTAGAGTTTGTCAAAGTTATGCAGCTCAAATTATCCAAAGAAATATGGGACAAAATCGTTCTAAGCTACGAAGGAGACTCTCAAGTAAAACGTGCTAAACTGCAAACTCTCAGAATTCAATATGAAACTCTTAAGATGCACAATGATGAAAGTATAGCTAGTTACTTCTTACGTATAGATGAGGTTATTAATTGCATGAAGAATTTGGGTGAAGAGATAAAGGAAGTTACCTTAGTTGAGAAAGTTTTAAGATCCTTGTCTGCTAAATTTGAATCAAAAGTATCTGCCATAGAAGAAAAACAGGATCTACAAACTATCACTATGACACAGCTTCACGGAATCTTAACTGCCTTTGAGATGAGAAAAGGAGGCCCATCAAATATGAGAGAAGTCGCATTTAAAGCTTCAGCAAAAGGAAAGGAAGAACTCAATGAATCAGGACATATTTCAGAAGAAGGAGATGAAGTAAACTTTGTCAAGAAGCTTCAATGGGGTTCTGGAAGATTTAGAGGTAAACTAACTTTCAAATGTTTTGCCTGTGGTAGAGTCGGACATTATGATGCCAAATGTCCTCATAAAGATAAATATGATAAAGGGAAGGAATATGCAAACTAGAATAGAAAACAAAGTGTAAGTAAAAAGAGTTACTATACTCATGAAGATAGCGATGGTTTATCAAATAGTGATGAAGATGAAAATAGTAATGACTATAAACTTCTAATGGCTTATGAAGATGATAATTTTTGAGATACTTTAGAAGAAGATGACCTTCATGAAGAAATATCTAAACTCAAAATTTGTTTAGAAAAAAAGAATATGATTATAGATACCTTGACATACCAACTTGCTGAAAGAGAAAAACACAGTGAAAAACTAGAATGTGAAATTGTGGGTCTAAGAAAGGATCTTGAGAAAACAAAATCTCTCAATCTTAGATTTGCTAAAGGATCAAAAACCTTAAATGAAATTATCAAAGTACATTTTTCTCCCATGATAAAGACAGGTCTTGGATATACTAAAGAAGCATCTCAATCACAGAAGTTGTTGTTGAGTTCTAAAACCACCTCTTTCTTAAGAAATTTCTTCATCCTTCTTCCTTTGTTTTCCCATGACAATGCATCCTAAACCATCAAAAGTCATTGCATGTTGCCTTCAGGAGTACATTTTAGTGATTTTAAAATTATATTGTTATGTTTGTTATTTGGATAGGTTTTTGTTTTTCAACTATGGAACGTAGCCACATTCCGCAGCTAACCGGCTATTCCGCAGCGATCTCCATATTTTTGTAGGTCATAGATGTTGAGAGAAGAAACGAACCATATAGGTAGCTGGGAAAATGTCAGTACATGGATGGTGTCCTATCCATTTGATCAAATTCGATAAGAAATACCCCAGTCAAAGGGGAGTCAACGGAAGAGACCTACATCAACTAGAACTCTGTTTTTGCACGTTTCTTAGTAAATGAATCCGAGGCAGGCTCCTGAAGCTAAGGATGTCATTTTCCACCTGCAACCACTATTCGGAGATTTACTTTTCAAGCCAACCGAAGACTAAATTTCCAAATACACCACCTGTTTACGTGTTTGTTGTAGAAGACTTCTCTCTTGAAATAGTTATGTATTTTTTTCTATATATATCAGCGTTTGGAACGCAGAAATAGTTAATGTTTTTGGCTGATGTAATAGTGCAATTTCCGCTTATACTTTGAGACACTCAATGCTCTGTTTTTAAATATAAAAACTCTGCTTTTATTTATGGATACCTGAAGTGTGTGAAGTGATTTTGCGTTGCTAGTCCTGGACCTTGCAGAGGGCCCCTGCGTGGTAAAGGTTACTTTTCATTTCTGTACATTTTCATTTGTTGTCTTTCTTCGTTCGGCTGTACATTTACTGTATTTTTTTTATTATGTTCATAATTATTTCTAACACTATGTTTTTTGCAGCTGCAACTGATAGTTGCATTCCAACGTAGAAGTAGTTCTTTGGTTTCCCTTATTCTCTAGCTTCTTAACTGTAGTTTTTAAATTGTTCATAGTAACATCAATAGACTTATTTCTTCTGTTGTTCCTTAGTTCTTAGTTAAATTTAAGTTGGTTCATGCATTTTCTTATTAGAATAGTCACTCATTACATAAATGGATGTTTCCAAAGCCTTTCATTCATGGTTTATCCTCAAACTAAATGGTGAAATGTTGAGTTTATGAATGAGATTTCTTGTTGTTCATTAGTTTTTGAGTCAAGATGTTTAATGCCTTTTTCTTCTTAGTGTAATCACTCATGATATAAACAAATATTTCTAAAGCCTTTGGTTGATGATTAATCCTCAAACTAAATGGCGAAGTGTTGTGTTTATGAATTAGATTTCTTCTTGTTCATTAGTTTAGAGTTAGATAACTTAATGCCATTTTCTTATCAATTTAGCAACTTGTGATTTAAATAGATATTTCCAAAAGCCCTTCGTTGATGGTTGAACCTAAGACTAAGTGGTGAAATGTTTTACTAATGACTGAGTCTTTCTTTGCATTTTCGTGTTTACTTCTTTTAGAATGATGAAGAATGGAATCTCTCAGTTGTTGCTATCATAAGGAGTCAATTCTCCTTAAATTATATCGCAGAGTGATAACAATACTTCATTTAGTTTTTCTTTCATAGATAGAATAGTTGTAGATTCATTTTTGTTTCTTTTCCTTAGTATGTTGCAGTTCTATATTCAGTAGTTCACTGAGCTTTAAATTTTCAAGTAGATTAGACAACAGAAGTAGTTTTGTTTCCAGTATTTCATTCTCAACTTGTTATAGATAGCTGCAATTCCATTTTTCACTTAAGTTTTGGTTTTATAATTAAGTAGACAGCAGTTTTAAGAGTTCTTTCAGCTCATGTTTTGGAAACCATTACAATAGCAAGAATATAAGCTTTTTTCTTCACTTTCTTGTTTTGAAACCTTACTTCCAAACTTGGCCTAACAAGCACTTTTAGACTCTCACTTCATTTTTCTAAGTTCTTAGCAGCAATAGATTAAGATTTTAACTACATTGCAAAACTTTAGAAATCAAAAGAACAAAACCCCAAAACAAACATAAACTTGAAAATAGTGAGGTAAGAAAGGGTTATTTAGCACATAGTGTGCACTACACTTCATTAGTTTACGACACGCTGATTGATAATTTATGTAGCAATTTAGGACACTAAATTGACTAAACATTTTGGCACCGTTGTCGGGGAAGTGTAACTAGGTCGCCTATCTCTTATATTCATAAAAAAAATTAATAATTTCTGGAGTATCCTCTCCTCTTGCACTTTGTGTGATCTGGAGGATCAGAAAACGAATTGTTATTCCAACTAAAAAAAATAAAATCATCAGAAACAACAAAACAAAACAATGACATGCATAGTGAACGAGATTCTAGGATTAGATTTATAGCTAGGGGCAAAAGTTCGATTTTCACAACTCCAACTACTCCACCAAGAGTTAGAAAGGACACACCTCCATCCCAGACTCATACTGCCAACCTTAGGATTCCTGGAATTCAAGGGGCTGCAACTCAGTTAGAAGATTCTCCCACTTCATCTACTAAACCAGACCTAGGAGAGGAACCCTTTTTCACCTCTATAGGGGAGCCTATTGTAGTTGAATAAATAGGAATACCTAGAGAAGAAAAAGAAGTAGAAACTCTCTCTCATCGAACATTAATAGAAGAACCAGAAGATTCTGAGGAAACTATCATGGTAGAAGAAGAGAAAGATGGAGAATTTTCACTATTTGGAGAAGGGGGTAGAGGTAGAGGAAACAATGGAGGAGGTAAAGGTAATAATGGAGGAGGCAGAGGAAATAGGAAAGGAGATAACTCATTTGGATTTCCTATAGTAAATGAGGAAACACATACAACAATGAAAAACATTTCACCATCTGTCCTCCTGAACTTTTATGGGTTGAGAAGTGAGGATCCTGAAACATTTATGTTTGAGTTTGAAGTCTTATGCCGAACCTATGACTATTTAGAAGACTCTCAAAAACTCAAATTGTTCCCTTCAACACTGAAAGGGGTTGCCTTGAAATGGTTTATGGGGTTAGTCACTCAATCCATTAGAACTTAAAATGATATGAAACAGACATTTTTGGATAGATACTTGGATTACTATATGCCTACCAATCCTAAGGATGAAGTATGCAAAATGATGCAAAAGGAAGATGAAAACTTAGAGCATTTGCTTGAGAGGTTTAACTACAATTTGAAAAGAGCAAAAATGAACAATTTAGATGAAGATACCTTGAAAGCTCTTTGTTGAAGGCCATTAGAGATGAATGGGTAGATATCCTAAACATAATGGGGAAGGGATACATCTCTCAACTTCCATTGAGTGACATAGCAGAACTATGTGTCCATCTCTCAAGAGGGAAATCTAAAACTGGGAAAGGACCAAGAGATCCTTCTTTTATTAAAGTAAGCAAATTTGCAACAGGATCTGTAAGTAGGGCAGAAATTTGCAATATGCTTGATGAGTTCAAAACTAATATTTTAGGGAGCCTTAGTGAGCAGCTAAACACCCTCAAAATCCAAAACAAGCAAAAAACAGAAGTTTATGCTTTATCCATCTTCTGTCCAAAATGCATAAAGAAACATGCTCTAAGGGAATGCCCTTTAGATGCGAAAATTGTAGAAACCTGCATGATTTGTTCAAAAAGTCATGAGACCAAGGGTTGTCCTTCAATCCCAGGTCTTAAGGCCGTCTTTCAAGAGGAATTAGTCCCAAATTTTGTAGAACCTCTTTGTTTTCTTACAAGGGGACCTTGGCAAGGGCAGCAAAATCAAGGATTTAACAATCCAATGAATTCTTAGCCCCCACCAAACTGGAATTCTTGGCAGCAACCTTGGCCTCAACCTAAAAATCAATATCAATCTCAACCATGGGCACAAGGGGTACAAAATCCTTATGGGATATTTGCTCAATATTATCAATATCCTCCATCTTATCAGAGCTATCCTCCCCCACAAAATTAGCATCAATATTAGCAACCACAACTTCCAAATCAAAGCCCTCACCTTTCATTGCCATTTCCACAACAACCTCCACGACAAAGTCAAAATCCTCAACTCTTACTTCCATTTCAACAAAAACCAAATCAACTACCAGCCTAAACATTGCCAAACCCCAATAATAAAATCCCTCAGAATGATTACATGGTAGAAGGACAACAATTTCCTACTTACATGATTGTTCCTCAAGATCTTAATGATGTTCAACTTAGATCTGGTAGGATATTAGAAAAGGAAAAACCTTCTATAGATATTCAAGAACAAGATGCTTTTGAGGAGGATTCTCTGAAATTCAATAAATGTTTTGAGGGAACATCCCTTAAAAACCAAAACATTCAAAAAGAAAAACAAAAAGAGTCAATAAACACAACTCTTGTAATTGAGCAACATGCATCTACTTCTACACCTCCTTTTCCTGAGAGATTGCAAATTGATAGAGGAGTGGAAGAACAGATCTTGTTGCCTAATTATGACTTCGTAGATGAATAAAAGAATGTTTCTATCAAGATTCCTTTATTACAAGTCATTCGAGAAATTTCTATTCTAGCAAAAACAATAAAGGAATTGAGCATCAAAAGACCACGAAGAAAACCAAGACACACAAAAATAATTCACTTGGTAGGAAAAATAGCAGATATCATGATGGGAAAGATTGCCACGCATAAATATATGGATCCAGGAAGTCCAATTTTCAAGACACACATTGATACATTGATTGACTTAGGGGCAGCAATAAACATTATGAGTAGACATACTATGGAACATCTTAAACTTCCTAATCTTCTTTACACACCTCAAACAGAAAGATGTGGTATAGCCTTGTATGCAAAAGGACAATAAAATCAGTGGTACATCGACAGTGGATGCTCAAAACACATGACAGGTGACAAAGAAAAACTTCACTCATATAATGCCTTAGAAAAAGAAAAGAATGTCTCATTTAGAAATGACACTCCTGCTGTCATAAAAGGTAAAGGCTTTGTTTTCTTGAAAGAAAAGGTTAAAGCTAGGAATGTTATGTATGTAGATGGTCTAAAGCATAACCTATTGAGTGTTAGTCAAATGTGTGATCAAGGAAATGAAGTGGTGTTTCGATCAAACGGATGTGTTGTTCGTGAGCTTGATACAGGGGAAACCATGATCAAAGGTACAAGAACTCCAAACAACTTATACATACTCAAGGGAGGACAACAATAGTGCTATCTAATAAAAAATGATGAAAACTGGCTATGGCGCAGAAGATTGGGACATCTAAGTGTCATGCGGAAAGAGTTATATTTGCGGACAAATCTAACCTCCCTAGGAGTCTAAGACTCTCTAGTGACAAACAAACCAAACAAGATCTATCCTTCTCTAAATACACATCATTCTACGAGAATTCAAATGTTTTCGATCTTACCTTAGGTCCAACGCTTGTTGTAGCAGTCCAGCCTTGCTGATCCAGATGAGCTCCTCCTTCACTTTCAGACCTGCATACACTAACAAAGCAAACGTTTACATACTGAATAATTCATAAAACAAAGCATATTCATCACATAGACCAAGGGGTACATGAAATAATTCATTAACAACAAATCATTGAGAAGAATGGACTTATTTGTATTAAGGAAACAAAAAAGGAACCATTACAACCTGAGCCTTGGTGTTGTGCAAGCTCCTCCCAGGTTCCAGCAAGAGATTTCCTCTACTTTGACAAGCTCACCCACTCCCAATATGGCAACAAGGAAGGATAGTGATCTCTCCTCACAAGTCAACAATGGAAGTCCTAATTCCAGCAGCATTACCCTTTAGAATGTTCAGCTTTCAACCTCCCCTCCCTTGGCCCAATGCCTGTATTTATAATATTCTAGAGGAGGTTATTCAGTTCCAACATCAATGGGATACTCCCTCTTTTGGATGGGGTAGCTTCTCTCTTGATGGGATAAGTTCCTCTATCATAGGGATGCATGAACCATCTGGAGGCACTCAATACACGTCAAACACTCTTCTAGAAGGCTCTATAAGTGACCACAAGTAACTTTTTTAAGATGAAACTCGTGCCTTTTGACCTTTACAGGGGTATGCACCCATCCTTTGGCTTACAGAGCGTACAAGTACGCAGGCACAGTGTGTTTGGGATGCGTACATACAGGCAAGGTAGAGAGAACCTGCGTACCTAGAGATAAACATGTTTTTAAGTGACTTTCTCTCTTTTTGAAGTTTGACATGAAGAGCAGAGGTATGAGGCTTGACAAAGAGGACAATATGGCTTTTGATAGGGCCATATAAACTGCAGATAGTCAGGTGACAAAATTCAGTGTAACAGATTGCCCCCTAAAGTACGAAGCCTGTAATAGATAAGGGTGTTAAGTCATATAGGAAGGGTGAAGTACTTTATCATTTCGAGGATATCTTGCGGAGAGCCCGGTTGGAACCTGCAATTTTCAACACAAAATACATGTATAATATCATATCATACTGAGGTAGGCATTCCCATACTCAGATTAAAAAACTTTAACTATTGGACTAACTACTTTGGTACAAGAATGATTTCATAATACATCATAATCATAGACTTGTGTAGACACAGTATGGATGCAGCCATCTGTTTATGATTGGTC
>APFE030758733.1:0-32330 GCA_000404065.3 Pinus taeda | reverse complement strand
GACAAACAAACCAAACAAGAACAATCCTTCTCTAAATATACATTATTCTATGAGAATTCAAATGTTTTCGATCTTACCTTAGGTCCAACGCTTGTTGTAGCAGTCCAGCCTTGCTGATCCAGATGAGCTCCTCCTTCACTTTCAGATCTGCATACACTAACAAAGCAAACGATTACATAACATCTGAATATTTCATAAAACAAAGCATATTTATTACATAGACCAAGGATTACATGAAATAATTCATTAACAAATCATTGAGAAGAATGGACTTATTTGTATTAAGTAATCAAAAAGGAACCATTACAACCTGAGCCTTGGTGTTGTGCAAGCTCCTCCCAGGGTCAGCAAGAGATTTCCTCTACTTTGACAAGCTCACCCACTCCCACTATGGCAACAAGGAAGGCTAGTGATCTCTCCTTACAAGTCAACATTGGAAGTCCTAATTCCAGCAGCATTTACCCTTTAAAATGTTCAGCTTTCAACCTCCCCTCCTTTGGCCCAATGCCTGTATTTATAGTATTCTGAGGAAGTTATTCAGTTCCAACATCCATGGGATACTCCCTCTTTTGGATGGGGTAGCTCCTCTCTTGATGGGATAAGCTCCTCTATCATAGGGATGCATGAACCATCTGGAGGCGCTCAATACACGTCAAAAACTCTTCTAGAAGGCTCTAGAAGTGACCACAAGTAACTTTTTAAAGATGAAACTCGCGTCTTTTGACCTTTACATGGGTACGCACCCAACCTTTAGAATACAGAGCGTATCAGTACGCAGGTACAATGTATTTGGAGTGCGTACACGCAGGTAAGGTAGAGAGAACCTGCGTACCCAGAGATAAACATGTTTTTAAGTGACTTTCTCTCTTTTGAAGTTTTGACATGAAGAGCAGAGGTATGGGGCTTGACAAAGAGGACAAAATGGCTATTGATGGGGCCATATAACTGCAGATAGTCAAGGTGACAAAATTCAGTGTAACACTAAGCTTTTCTCAAATAAGAAAATCATGCATATTCTAGGTTGTTCGTGATCTTCCAGATATCAACATTCCTGAAAATACAATATGCAAACCATGTCAATTTTGTAAGAAAATCAGATCTCACTTCATTGAAAAAGAAGGGTCAGCTAGTAAGCCTCTTGAACTTGTTTATACTAATTTATGTGAACCATCAAGGAAAAAGTCACCTCGTGGAGAAGAATACTTTATATTGTTCATTGATGATTTTTCCAGAATGTGTTGGATAGGTCTTCTAAAGCATAAAGATGAAGCATTTGAAAAATTCAAAGCCTTCAAAGCTTTGGTTGAAAATGAATCAGATCGCAAAATCAAATGCCTCAGATTTGATCGAGGAGGGGAATTTAATTCGGATGAATTCTTTGACTTTTGTGAACAACATGGAATAAAAAAGCAGTTCTCCACCATAAGGACTCCTCAGCAAAATGGAGTGGTAGAAAGAATGAACAAAATTGTTCAACAAATGGCTCGAGCTATGCTAGATGAATCTGGAACTCCTATAACCTTCTGGGGTGAAGCTGCATTCGCCGTCGTAACTATTCTCAACCAAGCAAATGTTCGGATAAATAGCACTGAAACTCCACATGAACTTTGGTATGGTAAGACTCCTATGGTAAAATACTTTAAAGTTTTTGGAAGCAAATGCTATATCAAAAGGACTGATGAAAAACTTGGTAAGTTTGAGCCCAGAGCAGATGAAGGTATTCTTCTTGGTTACTCTTCCCAAAGTAAAGGATATAAATTTTATAATAAAAGACTTGGGAAAATTGTTGAAAGTATTGATGTTGTAATTGATGAAGCATGCAAAAATCCAAAACAGATAAAAACCGAAGATTATGACAATGAAGAAGAAGGGGATTATTTTCCCACATCAAATCACAATGATTCTGAAGAAGAAACCAATGAAGCACCATAAGAAGAGATAATGGTAGAAGAAAAGACTCCGTCCAGGTATGTTAAGAAAAATCACCCAGAAACTCAAATTTTAGGAGAAAAAGAGGTAGGTGTACAAACAAGAAGAACTATTACAGAAACCTCAAGCTATCTAGCATTACTATCCTCCACCAAACCTCAAAATGTAAATGAAGCATGCAAAGATGAATGTTGGGTCAAGGCCATGAATGAAAAACTTGAGCAAATTGAAAAGAACAATACTTGGGAATTAGTTCCTAGACCTCATGATAAGAATATCATAGGAACTAAATGCATGTTCAAAAAGAAGCTAAATGAAAACGGAGAAGTTATTAAAAACAAGGCCAGACTTGTTTGTAAAGGATATGCTCAACAAGAAGGTATAGATTTTGAAGAAACTTATGCACTCGTTGCTAGACTTGAAGCCATAAGGATGTTTCTTGCTCTTTCTAGTTTTCAGAAATTCAAAGTATACCGAATGGATGTAAAATTTGCCTTCCTTAATGGAGACTTAGAAGAAGAAGTCTATATTGAACAACCTAAAGGATTCATTCTTGGAAATGATGCAAAACTTGGATGTAGACTAAGAAAGGCTCTCTATGGTCTAAAACAGGGTCCAAGGGCCTGGTATTACCGTCTTGACAAATATCTCCACCAACAGGGTTTTTCAAAGGGGTCAGAAGATAACAATCTATATACAAAGATTGACACTGATAAATTGCTAAATATTTTTGTTTATGTTGATGATATCATTTTTTGTAGCAATGAAGAATCCATGAGTCAGAATTTTGCTTTAGTAGTGCAGCAAGAATTTGAAATGTCCTTGCTTGGTGAGCTTACCTATTTTCTTGGTCTACAAGTTCAACAAAATAAAGATGGTATTTTTCTTTCACAAACCAAATATCTCAAACAGATCTTGAAAAAGTACGGCATGAAAGATTCTAAACCAGTATGTACCCCAATGGTAACAGGATGTAGTCTCAGCTCAAATGATGAATCAGTAGTAGTACATAAACCAACTTACAAATTCATGATTGGCAGTCTGCTTTATCTAATAGGTACCCGACCTGACATCATGCATGTAGTAGGAATAGTTGGAAGATTCCAAGCAAATCCAAAGGAATCACACCTTCAAGTTGCCAAAAGGATTTTCAAATATCTTCAAGGAACATAGACTTTGGTTTATGGTATCCTAGAGATACAGATCTTACTCTTCATGCATATACAGATGCAGATTGGGCAGGAAGTGTTGACGACAGAAAAAACACTAGCGATGGTGCATTCTATATGGGTTCCAGGTTAGTGTCTTGGTTCAGCACGAAACAAAGTACAATTGCATTATCTACAACTGAAGCAGAATATATGGTTGTTGCATCTTGCTGCACACAACTACTTTGGATGATGCAAACCTTGCAAGATATTCACATCACATGTACTCCACCCATCTCCATTCTACGTGATAATACAAGTGCCATAAGTATTTCAAAGAATCTTGTCATGCACTCCAAGACCAAGCACATACCTATCAAATATCATTTTCTACGTGAACAAGTGCTTGAACAAAAGGTCAAATTGGAGTATGTTCCCTCCAAACAACAGGTTGCTAATATATTCACTAAACCACTGCCCAGAGAGACATTTGAATATCTCAGACAAAAGCTGGGAGTAGTTGCTACATCATCCTGTTGTTAAATCCTATTTTTCAGAGAAAGGTTGTTATACGTGAGTTTCATGAAGCGTAGTCGCGTACATACACGGGTTTCTGTGGGCACAGTCATTTATATGTTGGTTTGAAGAAAAGAAGTGGGCCAGACTCAGGAAAAAGGGGTCTGATATGGTTCTGTCAATTATCTTCTCTGTTTGATTATGGTTACAATCTGCTGATAACATGTGGAAATATGTTGGTCCTCATAAGTTGTTAATAACTTATGTATCTCTGATTGATGATGATGCCTTGATATTTCTTACTGATATATGCAATAATCAGATCTGACAGTGAACATCTGGCATAGGTTCAGGGGGAGCATATGCTTCTAATAATGCATTGTTGGCATTATTTTAGAAGATTTTGGTATAGATCCGCATAATTTTTTTGATTCAAGTGACTCTTTTGATGATGGAAATATACAGGTTGTTGATCCTGATGTTGCTGATGGTGCAGATCATATATGGTGTATGATAGTTGCTGATGACTATCATGGTCTAGATTAGATCGGTTGTCCTTATTATAAATGTCATGTATATCATTTAATGTAAAGGTCATGAAAAGACCTAATTTGTAACCCCACTATGCATGGGATGGATGATGTAATATTTCTTCTTTTTGTCATGTATAAACAATTGGTATATCCCTACTTGGTTGGGTGGATGAATCAAATTTGGTATATCCCCACTTGGTTGGGTGGATGAATCAAATTTGGTATATCCCCACTTGGTTGGGAGATGGATATATGAGTCATTGGTGATAGGAAGGTCTATAGAGTCATGTTATTCTTTTAGAAAATCTTCTTGTAGACTTTGCTAGTGCTTAGGGAGAGCATGGACTCAATCATGGGAGCTCAATCAGTACATTTTAGTGTATCAGAGAATTCAGCATGTACTCAGGGAGAGCATGACCCTTTGCCCTTGTTGTCAAAGGGGGAGAGTTACTTGGTGTTGTTGTTGCCATCGAGTCCAAAGGGGGAGATTGTTGGCATTATGATACAGGTGTTGTCCTTGATGCCAACTCACTCAGATGAAAGATCACAGTACAATAGGTTAACAGCAAAGAATTACAGATCATACTACAAAGAATGAAGAAAGAGAGGTATATGTAGGTTCACCTTGACCAAGGTGCGTATACATGTAGGTTCACTAAACACAAGTAGTGTATATGTACACACACACTTTCACAGAAGGAAAAGCGGGTATATCTTGGAAAACTAAGTTTTTGGTCCAAGGTATTTGGTCCATGGTATTTTGATCCATGGTATTGGTCCAAGGTATCTGGTCCAAGGTATTGACCCTAGGTATTTGGTCCAAGGTATTGGTCCTAAGTGGTTTTGGTCCATGGTATTGAGAAATGCCTAAAACTATAAAAGGAGGAGAAGATCATTAGGCCAGGTGTGCAAGTATCAAATATCTGATGAAGTGTGAAATCTAGTATGCAGGTTATCGGCTTATGGTGTTGTGCTTGATCTAAACCAGGGATGAACCTTAGCGGTTGATGGAGGATAAGATCTAATGATGGATCAAGATCTTAAGGCTTGAAATGAATTATCTTTAGATGGTTTTATCATGTTTATTCTAGATCTGAATATTGACGCATGTGTTGTTCTGTAAATATTATGATCTAAGTATAACTGAAGTCTGGTATAGCTGCAGAATTATGAATTAATATTTGCAGATGTATACGCTGGTTGGCTTTGAGAAACGCGTATACACGGAGGTTCGACACATGGAAGTAGTGTATACCTTATAAATTATGTTTCAGTTGTTTATGTTTGTTGTTGCAGAGTTCTGGGTTCTGGTCTGGGATTTGGTTTCTATATTCTGGTGATAGTATTCTAAATGATCAGATTGATGGCCTGTCAAAGTGATTGATTGATTCGGTTGTGGTTGGTTTAGAAAGTGATTGGTTGATGTAGATGTATTTGATGACTAAATGATGTTGTTGATGGATCCAGTCTGAAAATTTATGAAACGTGGTCCTTGGAGGAAGAAAGAAGGTCGTAGCCTTCTGTAGGTCACAGCCTAAGTACTAGTAAACATATCGTCTAGTACAAGAATTAGGGGGTTGTAGCTCCCTTCCAATAGAAGCTGGAGAACAAGAGAAGGTTGTAACCTTCTGCAGGTAGAAGCCTGCGTATTGGTATAAGTCTGCACCAGTACAAAATTGTAAAAATATTTTCTTGTTATTAAAAGAAGATAGAGATGACAGCAGGAGGTGGTTTTCACCCACATTGGGTTTCCACCTTATATCTGGGTGTTCATGTGTGTTGCTTACGTGTGATGCTTTATGCTACTTTTACTACATTATCTAATAAATCTCTGATATACTGGTTAAAGTTCAATGCATGATAGATTGGGTAAATCAAAAGTTCTGTGCATATACAGTGGTTTCTTTAAGTACAATCACGTATTCACGCTAGTTCACTTAGCTACAGTAGCGTATACAAATTTGTTTGAAAAATTAAATTATTGATCTGATAATACTGATTCACCCCCCCTCTCAGTATTATTTCCAAAACACAGTGTTGATGCGCCCCGACCAGTTCGACGGGGATCCAGCCAAACAACCATATGGGAACCTTAGACCAAAGGATGTGTGCACAGCCAAACATCAGCAGCTGGCATTGGAGGTTGCGAGGAAGTGGATAGTGCTGCTAAAGAACGATGGTTCGTTACCATTAGCTACTAACAAAATCCACTCCTTGGTTGTTATTGGCCCCAATGCAAATGTCACCGAAACAATGATAGGAAACTATGCTGGTCATTGTTTCGGTGACATTTGCGTTGGGGCCAATATTAGTATTTACCGAATATCCCTTGGATTACAGAATCCATTTTTTCTTTATTGTTGGCAGACACTCCATGCAAGTACATGACCCCCCTCCAGGGCCTTTCAGCGTAAACTAAAACTCTCTACGCCACTGGGTGTGCAAATGTTTTATGTAGTGGAAACAATTTGTTAGGTGGGGCAGTCCAGATAGCAGGAAATGCAGATGCAACATTGTTGATAGTAGGTGGAGACGAAACATTAGGGAAAGAAAGTTTAGACAGAACGACTTTGATGTTACCTAGCCAAAAATAGCAACTCATATCCCAAGTTGTCGTTGCATACAAGGGACCTATAATTTGTGTGATCATGTCTAGGGTCCTTCTGATATATCCTTTGCAAAGGATAATAACAAGATCTCGGGTATTCTTTGGGTGGGCTATTCTGGACAAGCTGGGGGAGAAACCATTGCAGATGTGATATTTGGGTGGGCTATTCTGGACAAGCTGGGGGAGCAGCCATTGCAGATGTGATATTTGGAGCATATAATCCAGGTATATTTTGAAATACCCACTTTAAATTTTTCATTTCGACAGTTTGTATTCTTTTCAAATGGTGTTCATCCTAAGGATGCCTTTTTAAATTTGATTTTGGGGCATAAATGCATCTCCATGCTTATCAAGTACCCATGTTTCGATTGTTTCCTGAGGTTTGGGAAGTATATATAGAAACTCCCAAGATATAAAATGCTCTCTAAATAAAATCCTGAAAATAGCCTCATAAAGAGCATCCTTTTTTTGACTGAAATTTAATTTAGATTTGTGGTTGTGCATATTTGTTTACGTGGTTGAACATATTAACTAGAGATGCTCCTTATTGATTTGGGTTGAACATATTAACTAGAGATGCTCCTTATTGATTTGGATTTTCTAGGAATTGTTAAGCAGTTGATCTTTTGAAATAGAGGTCTAAAGAATTTTATGGAGTCCAAGTGGACTATTGAGTTAATATGGTGGTATTTTTTTTTCTTTTTTCTAGGAACACCTGAGGTGGGCACACCCCTAGTCAACTTAAGGGGCATGATCTTGATGGATCCTAATGACTTTGTGGGGGCTTCAACCAATTAGAGGCCAGGTGAGCGGAATTTCAACCAACTGGGTTACCCATCAAAGTGATCAAGGCTATAGTGGTGTTGATTATATAATATTAATATGGTATTGGATTTCAACAATAGTGGTGTTGATGATATGGTATTGGATTTCAACAATAGTGGTGTTGATTATATAATATTGATATGGTATTAGATTTCAACAGGATCATGAAGATCATGAACAAAGCTAGTCAACTTTGATTGTCATATTGGTAGCTCCAACGGTCTTTAATGAGATTACAGATTGGTTTCAAATCAGAAAGAAGAAAAGGGAAGACTAAGATGTAGAACCATACATAACTGAGAATGTAGATTTTTTATTTTATGAAATCAAAGAAAGAGAAGTATAAACACAAAAGAAAAACAAAGGGTAAGGGTAAGGAGTAGAATCATACATAATCAAGACTCTATTAAATGAATTAAAGTTGACACTGATCTCTGATTGTATGTTATTGAGTTCCTAGCTTCAATAATGTTTATAAGTAGTAGGTTGGTCTAAAATCAAAGGAAATAAGAGGGTAAAGGTTAACTTCAAGCTGATTGGTTTCAAATCAAAAAGAAGAAAATGGAAGAGTAAGATGTAGAGCCATACATAACTGAGAATGTAGATTTTGTATTTTATGAAATCAAAGAAAGAGAAGGATAAACACAAAAGGTAAGGGTAAGGGGTAGAATCATACATAATCAAGACTCAACTAAATGACTTAAAGTTGACGTTGATCACCAATTGTTTTATTGAGTTCTCATCTTCAATAATGTTTATAAGTAGTAGGTTGGTCTGAAATCAAAGAAAATAACAGGGTAAAGGTTAACTTCAAGCTGACATTCTGATAGATCATAAGTTGTAAGGTTGGTCTGAGATCAAGGAAAAGAAGCAGGGTCAGAAGGCTTAAAGAGTAAGATATATGATTCTCAATTGGGATAAAGTAGTCAAATTTATGTAAACATTCTAATCAAAATATGGATATTACAAAAACAATCTAATAGCTATAGCTTGTAGGTAATGATTCAATATGGATATTACAAAAGCAATCTAATAACTATAGCTTGTAGGTAATGATTCAATCCTGGACATAGTACTCATATTTGATAGATGATCTAGTTCAACTAGTATCAAATAGTAGTATTTGATAGTATTTATGTCTACTAAGTACCCCGTGGACTTATAGGTCTTGGTTAGTTTTGTAGAGTCTCGGTGACAGCATACAACAAATTTCACTCGATTGTGAGTAGATTGTTTTTCCATTCAAATGGTTAACCCCTACCTAAACCTTGCCTATCTCGACAAAGAAAACAAAAACGGGTTATGTCTAACAAAACACCTGATATCTGATCTCATGCCAGTACTCTATAGCCAAGTCAAGGTATGGCTATGACAAACAAATTACTTACTGATAGCGGGTTCTTAACTTTTAATCCGCGAATCAAGTTATTCTTATGTCTAGTAAGCTATCGAATGGACTTATGGGCCTTGATCAGTTTTGCACAATCCTGTGATAGAGCGCAACAAATCTCATTAGTGGGTTGCGAAGGGATTGTTTTTCCATTCAAACGATTAAGCCTTGCATAAACCTTGCCTAGCTTGGCAAAGAAAACAAACACTGATTATGTCTAACAAAACACCTGATAATATGATCTCGTGCTAGTACTCTATAGCTAAGTCAAGGTATGGCCATGACAAACAAATTACTGATTAATATCCGATTCTTAACTTTTAATCCCAGGGAGTGTTATAATTTATACACTGATTGTAGTACTGGATTGTAAGTTGTTATATTGATAAGATAATTGACTTTTATTTATATAAATCTAAATTTGTTGTGGTTGAATAGTTTAAACAAAAGAAAATAATTGAGGAGAGTCATATGAAATTTGGAGTTGTGGTTTGTGGTAAAACGATTCAATTATAAATTTTCTTCATCGTTTTTCTTGATTCTAACATTTTGAAGCTTGCATTGGTCTATACTCTAATGGATTCCTTAATTTTAGTTGTTGTGGAATTTTCTAACTTTTTTTTTTCAGAGAGAAAAATCATCATAGCTTATATAAGAGAATATAATGATCTGAAATACATAAAGATGATGAGGAAACAGATTTTCCAAGTTAAACCAAGGAGTACCAGGTACTCGAAATAACTAGATACCAGGTACCAAAATATAATATCATATCAGTCCAAAAACTTTCAGATTTGTCTGAGACCGATCAGCCTAAAAAACAGGCACATAAACTGAAAAAATTACAAAATTGAACACATACAAAAGCAAGCATTCAGACTTCCCAGATTGGAGACACATTATTTGAAAACCAAGATCCTGAATCAGCCATCTTTTGACTGTAAAAGCCCTGATTCAAAAAAGTCTTGACTTGCCATAATACCCAGCAGAATTGAGTTCAGAGGCGCCTTTGAGTCTTGAAAGATATTAGCATTCCTCCATTTCCACAAGAACCAGCAGACAAAGATAAACAAAGTTCGCCAGGTAAACTCTGCTCGCTCCACATGAATCCATATTGAATCTTATCTAATAGAAAATGCTATTTGATTCTGGCTGTTGTTTACTGAAATTTATACTTGAATTGCCCTGGACATCGCAGGATTGGATCTGAATTGTGGGGATTTTCTTGGTCTGCACACAGAAGCAGCGGTGAAAGCAGGCAATCTACTAGAGTCTATGGTTGATGCAGCCCTAGTTAATAGATTCACAGTGTTGATGCGCCTCGACTGGTTCAACGGGGATCCAGCGAAGCAACCATATGGGAACCTTGGACCAAAGGATATGTGCACAGCCAAACATCAGCAACTGGCGCTGGCGAGGCTCGACGGGGATCCAACCAAGCAACCATATGGGAACCTTGGACCAAACGATGTGTGCACAGCCGAACATCAGCAGATAGCACTGGAGGCTGCAAGGCAAGGGATAGTGATGCTAAAGAATGATGGTTTGTTGCATCATGTATTGAAATTTTCTGAAAGAAAAAATTCATCTACTTTGGTTTTATACTCATCCTACAACGAAATCTTGTAGAAGAGAAATAAAATCTTCAATAGTAACATTTATGTAAAGAAATGAGATCTTCAATCAATCCCTCTTACATCAAGGAATCCCCTTTTTACTCCCCCTGCCATAATGCATCATGTAAATTTTCTGCAAGGAAAAATTTTTGGTATTTTTGGTTTGATACTCAACCTATAACCAAATCTTGTAGAAAAGAAATAAAATCTTCAATAGTAAGATTTGTGTAATTTTTAATTTATGTAGCCACTAAAAGCTGTGTTATTTTGTTATAGGGTATGCATGTACCAGAGCATTTAATGCCCTATGGCAGGCTGGTTAACCCTTGCCCTGTAAAGAAATAAAATCTTCCATCAATGATAAAATTTGTGTAAAATCTACTCATACAAAAACAATAAATACATTCATTCTTAAGCTGATTTGAATCAAATATGGAACATAATTTTTCTTTATTTATTCTATATCTTTGTGTTTTACACAAAGCTTCTCAGAAATGATTATATTATTAAATTTTTACCATCTCTAAGATATTTTTTTTATATAAATTTCCCTTTTTGGGTAGAGTGGACTCAATCTCCTCGAATGTCAAAATTGTCTAGAAAAATATCCAGGAAAAACTATATAAACTATATAATCTCTCAATTAAACCATATACTTTTTAAGATAAAAATACAATAAAAATTTTAATCATATAACTATCTATCTATAACTATTTCATAACCCATGAAATGAACTACAACTCTTCATTTATACTTATTCTAATATATCACTTATAATAAGTATTTTTTAGATATTTGGTAATATTATTTTTATTTAAAAAAATTGAAACACAATTGATATATTATCTTTTTAGTGTAACATTAATTTTATATTTACTATGTATATTTATGAAAATTTATAGATTTATTAGATTGCATTATTCATTGCTCTTTTTATAAAATATGTTGTCTTTTATTGCCTTCCTCTGATAAGATTGGTATTTTTCTCTAGCAACTTCATTTGGGGATTGTCATTCCATTAGCCTCATTCTTGCACACACTCTAATTGTCAATTAACCTTCTTTTACAGTTGGGTTCACACTCTGATTGTTGTCAGTGAACCTTCTTTTAGAGTTGGGTTCTTTTATAGTTGGGTTCGCTTATTTCTAAACTCTTGGGAAAAATCTTTGAATAAACCCTATGTCACAAACTAGTCCAAATGCCCAAAAGAAGTTAAGCAAGGACAAGCAAATGAAAATCCAATCACCTTAAGAGAAAGTGGTAAAAGACTATAAGCTTTTGAAGTGAGATAGTTCAATATTGAAAAAGACCATATTTCTATCAAACATTTGTTATTTGAACATGAAAGAACATCTTTGAAGATTGAGAGACAAGCTATGTTGAAAAGGTTATAGAATCTGTAAATTTGGCATAATGTAAATGATTGTTCTTTATCTTGTAGCTTTGATTGGCATTTTGTTTACTAATTTTTATATTCAGCGATCTTCTATATGTCACAATTCTTCTCAAATTTATGCCTTATGGCGTTTCCTTTGCAACATTTGATGCAATTGCTAGTTATTAGTATTGAGAGGAGGAAGCAAGGTTATAGCTAGGGTTTCGTTCGAAGCATTATCTCTGTTCTAAATCACTAGAGGTCTTCCGCATTGACGATGCAACCGACATCATTATCTACTCACTGTTAGATTGATCACACCCCAGATGGGGCCTTCGGGGGGTGTTAGTCCCCTCCTTCAAATCAATCCTCCCTAGAGCAAACAAGCCATCCTTAACATTGTCGTCCTCATCACAACCGCGCAGCGAGAAACCACTAGAATCATCAGCGCTCGGAGCTCAATGGTAGGCACAAATGAAGGGGCGTTGCCTCTCGAAGGTAGCTAAAAACCCCAAAGTGATCATCCCCATCAACCGACTTGAGCAATCTCGCTAGTTTATGCAAGACCATGTCGTCATCTATAAATTTATGGGTATCTGGCTCGAGGAAGTAGACATCCTCAAATGGATCTAGGAAAATGGCAACCAAAAACCCCCTTTGACCTCCGCTTAAGGGCTAAGGGTTTCTTCATGGTAATCTTTGAAGACTTAGAGGATCGGAAGTGAATCCTAGACAATGGCCCCTATTTCATGAACGGTGCGGGGTTATTCATGAGACACTAGGAACCTTGCTACAACCTAGACAAGGAGAAATTCCTGGCGGCCCCGATATGGGTTCGTTTATATTCTCTCCCAGAGGGTTTCTGGGAAACAAATATCTTGGAACTAATAGGAAATTCCATTGGAGAGTTTGTCCAGATCTCAGAGGTCACTTGCTGAAGAATATTTTCATCATATGCTCGCATATGTGTGTACATGAATATCTCTCAGCCTCTCCCAAAATCAATGGAAATAGAGTACCGGGATGAAATCTTGTCACAACAACTGGAGTACAAGCATGTGTCGTTCAAGTGCCAACTATGCCAAGAGTACAACCACTTCTTCAGGGATTTCCCTCAATAGGCCCAGCGTCTGCCCGCGCCTCCAACCTTTAATGGATTCCAGGAAGTGCAGCTTCGATGCCCCCCTCCAAACAAACCCCCCACCCACAGGCCAGGCCAAGGCCACAAATGCTTTGTCTAGTCGGGCAGGGGACTCCACCATTGTTGCCTCTGATTCACTGCTTATCAATCCCCATCCGTCTCCATAGGTCCCCCAATAAAATTGCTTTTCCCTTCTAGCAGATGCCTTAAATCCAGAGATGACTAAAAATCCAACACCAGATTCCTCAACCCATTCAACAATGGGATCGAGCAAGACGCGGAGAGCCAAAAAGGAAAGTAGCAGAGAAAGCGCAAGTCCCCGGAAAGCCAATCTAATAGCAAAGGTATCCTTCAAGCCCTGGCCCAAGTGCGTCATGCACTTGATCATGAAGTGAAATTAGATCAGTTAAACTCTGACTAGCGAGTCATGGTTGCTCACCTCCGTAGTTGGACGAAAGATAGATCGACCGAAATTCCTCAGGATCAGCTGGAACAGTTCCATCAGATCTTCAGGGAATGGGAGACACAACAAGTGTCGGCAGACCAGAAACAATCCTCGGCTCTAGTACCACAAGAGGAAATCCTCCCCATCCCCATGCTCTGAACAAAGACAAGGCCCAAGGAAAAGGGGAAGAATACCAACGAGGGAGGTGATTCGGGAAGCAAGGGAAATCCTGGTTAATTCAAGATAGACAATTGTATTGACGAAGTATTATCATCGCTCCACCCCCTCTCCCCATCAATGAAATTAATCTCATGGAATATTCGTGGCATCAATTCCAAAGGGAAGATGAGGTACCTGAAGGAAAGAATTCAAAAAGAGCAGTTTGATATCCTCATTATTCAGGAAACCAAGGTGACACGAGAGCGGTTCAAAGAAATAGCAAACGAAAATTGGCCATTGGTGGATTGCATGGCCCTGGATGCCCGAGACAGTGCGGGAGGCCCGGGAATCCTATGGGATCCTAGATCCATTGCTTTTGATAAATGGATGGCCAACTCCTACTCCCTTACAGGGAAATTTGAATGCATAGGCACTCTAGAAAAGGTTTGGCTAACAGGGTTATACTATCCCACTATGTCGGGGTTAAAACCAGGCTTTCTACTAGGATTGTGACACTTGAAGGAAATAGTGGGAATGAAAAACTGAATTCTAGCAGGAGACTTCAGCCTTATCAAGGATCTCAACGAGAAGAAGGGGGGCATCTACTACCTAGATCAGAACTCGGGGGCGTTCCAGGAAACGATCCAAGCGCTGGCAATAGAAGAGGTGGAATTCAAAAATGAAACTTTTACTTGGAACAATCGACGAGGAGGTGAATTCCAAATAACCTCAAAGTTGGATCGTTTTCTTCTTTCTGACAACATTTTATTTCAGGGTACGTTCTTCCAAGCTAAGATCCTCCCGTGCATGGGATCCGGTCATTGGCCTATATGCCTTGAGATCGACTTGCAAATGGCCCCTCAGAATAGGTCGTTTCGCTTTGGATCCTTGTCGCTAGGTCGATCAGATCTATTACCCAAAATGGAAGAGTGGTGGGGTGCCTCAAGGGCTAGAGTACGAAACTTGATGGAAACATTCCAACTTAAACTCAAAGAGCTCAAGAGAAAAATCAAAGCTTGGAATAAGACGTACTTTGGGAACATCCATTGGGAGAAGCATTGTCTAGAGGAAGCCATGCAATCCCTCCAACAGCAGATTATATTGGAAGGCCAGACAGAGGATCACATAGTTCAAGAGGGGGAGATCCTCAATGCCTTAGAATATAGGCAAAAGCAGGAGGAGATTTTGTGGAAACAAAAATCAAGAGTGCAATGGCTACGAGAAGGGGAGCGCAATACAAAATTCTTCCACCGAACTATGATCAAGCATAGGCACTTCAATCGTATCTTCTCCCTTAAGGACCAGGAGGTGCGTCGTTTGGTCTACCACGAGGAGATCACCAAAGAACTGGTCTGATACTTCCATTCCCTTTTCACAGAACCGGAAGTAGACAGACAGGAAGCAATTCAGCAAATTCAAGGAACAAAATGAAGCCCTCATGCAAGAAATCTCCCTAGAAGAAGTCAAGGAAGTGGTCAAAGCCCTTCCAACAAACAAGGCTCGAGGCCCGGATGAGTTCACAGCCGAGTTCTTCAAAGTGGGATGGAAATTCTTAGGGGAAAATTTTTTGGAGATTGTGGAATACTCTTGTCAATACCAATGGTTATGGGCGTGCTTGAACGCAACATTTCTTGCCCTCATCCCCAAGAAGGGTGAAGCCCTAGATCTGAGTGGATTTCGCCTGATCGCCCTTTGCAACGTCATCTACAAGATTCTTTCGGGGATCCTAGTTAGAAGACTCAAACCCTTATTGAAGACTATCATAGGACCGAAGCAAATCAATTTTGTTGAAGGCGGGGAGATAGTGGATGGAATTTTGGCAGCCCATGAGGTAGTGCATACCTTATCATCAACACGCTCTCCAGGGATGATCATAAAGCTAGATCTCTCTAAATTATATGATATATTAAACTGGAAATTTTTGTTATCGATCCTTGTTGCGTTCATCTTTTCCCCATCTTGGATTAGATGGGTCAAATCATTAATGACGACATCATTATGCTTAGTCTTAGTGAATGGGGCGCCCTCCCAACCCTTTTGAGGATTGCGAGAAGCAAGGGGACCCTTTATCCCCTTTCCTTTTCATCATTGTTGTTGAAGGCCTGAGCCACCTAATCAAAGTTGGAGTAGTCCCTGGGAACCTTATGGGCATCAATATATCCCACGGAACCCCACCGATAACTCATCAACAATTTGTAGATGACAACATGTTGTTTGGAAATCCATCACTAAGAGAGGCAAAGCAAACCAACAAGATTCTGGAGACGTTCCAACATGCTTTAGGCACCTAGATAAATGGAGAGAAGTTAGACATATACTTCTTCAATACTCATCCATGAGTCTGAAACCACCTGGCTAGAACCCTGGGATTCAGATTGGGAGTGCTTCCCAATACTTATCTAGGGGTTTGTTACAGGTCTATTTGGGCACATCACTCCCGACACTCAGATCAGTATTATTGGGGCTCATAAAACCCTATTTCAATTGTTACATGCCCTAGACAAGTCAACTCATTGAATGCTTCCTTCTATGAAAGTTTCCTGGCGTGAAAAGCCTTCCTGAAATGCCTCCTTGGGACACCAGCATAGCCCAAGCCTTGAGACAGTGCGCTGCAATGCAGGCAGGCCCACTGTGGCCTGCATTGCAGTGCACTTAGGCCATCTTTGACCTGTGTTGGGCGAGATTGAGTGAAATTTGCATAGGGTTCTGGGAATAGTCCTTCATTCTAAATGATTCTAGAAGGATCCCATCTCTTATCTCCTATGAGCTCGAAATTGGATAGGGTAAAGATCCATTAACCTCCTATCCTCTCATCCCTTGCTCCATGGAAACTAACTCCAAGTTTGGAAGGCCATTCAATACCCTCATTTATGACAAAACCACCTCCATTTCCTATAAATTGCGCACTCGTCATAGTGATCAAGGGGGCTAAAATCTGAAGTTTGTAGAGAAATTTTGTTGATTTGAGATTTGAGTTCATGTCAAACAATGTTATGTTGCTGGATTGGTGTGCTTTTGATGTGGCAAGGGTTGGACTAAAGCTAGAGGAGTGACACGGGATCGAATTGTATTGGGTGAAACTCTTCCTTCTACATTAATAAAGTGTTTATTCTTTTTCTCATATTCTTGTTCATATCTATGATGATTATGTGTTTCAATGTCTTCGATTCCATTGGTTTATAGTAGATAGATCATGTATTCTTTGATCATTTCTTGTTTCTGTTTCTGTTGACACAGGTACCTTTTGAACGGATTTAGTTCAAGTGGGAGCAACGGGAGCAATTCAAAAGGGATCAAGGAAGCGAAAGGCTGCAAGTAAGTTCCTTCATCTCATCAATCTACTATAGGAAAAGGTTAAACTACTTTCTTTCTGTTGTTCTAGGTGTAGCTACCCACCTAGGGAAAATGTGTTTATCTGTAGATGCAAATTTCATATAACAGGGTTCCTCTGGTCTCCAATTCCCTTAAGCTTACAATTTGGAAAGAGGTGTGATCTTGTATTGATAAGAAACTTTCTAGCTGGACATACAGGGCTCTTAACTCAGTAGGGTGGTTGGTTTTGTTGAAAACGGTTCTACTGGCAATCTCGATATACCGGCGCTTAGCATTGTCGGCACCTAAGAGCATCTACAGAGAAATGATAGGAAATTTTCGAAAATCTCTCTAGTCTAGGACTCGAATCGAGCGAAAATGGGCATTCGTGGCATGGGACAAGTTGTGGAAACCAAAATCCCAGGGTGGCCTAGGCCTAAAAGACACAGAGATCCTATCCCAGGGCCTTAGTGCCAAGGTGTGGTGGCATTGGATACAAGGGGGACACCTCTCTAGTCTAGGACTCGAATCGAGCGAAAATGGGCATTCGTGGCATGGGACAAGTTGTGGAAACCAAAATCCCAGGGTGGCCTAGGCCTAAAAGACACAGAGATCCTATCCCAGGGCCTTAGTGCCAAGGTGTGGTGGCATTGGATACAAGGGGGACACAAGATATGGAAACAAATATGGAATGCCAAATATGGGCTCGAGGGCGGACTACAGCCCCTACAAGAACATCCAAACCTCACAAACGGATCCTCGATTTGGAACCGGGCTAAAACCCAACAAGCCTTCATCCGAACTCATAGATTTTGGGAAATCAGGAATGGTGGCAATGCCAAATTCTAGAATGAACGTTGGATGCAACATCCACGACTAGATGAAGATCAGTCCTTGTCAATGGCTCAGTATTTCACCTCTCAGCGAAGAGTGGAATTCATCAAGGACTTTTGGAAGGACTCACTTTCAGAATCGAAATGGAGGGAATTGAAGACCTCTCAAGACTGGGCCCCTCAAATTCCCCACAAGGCGTGGGAGGCCCTCCTTGAAACCCTTCACCAATGACCCATCCTCAACAATGGGGAACCAGATAAACTGCGCTGGGGATACAGACCCCAAGGAATGTTCACCTTGAAGGAAGCCTACTCCCTCATGTCGTTGGAAGGGAATCCGGATCTTGACTCCATATGGAAACAAATATGGTATTCTTGCTTGTGGCCTAAAGTATCGTTCTTCCTGTGGTTAGCAAGATTGGGTAAACTTTTAACATGGGACAAAATACAACAAAAAGGCTTTAGTGGGCCATCATGCTGTCCATTATGTCACAATGAGGAGTAAACGACAGACCATCTCTTAAATTCATGCCCAAAGGCATTGGAAGTCTGCGGGCATCACTCGGAGCTCTTCGGAGCTTCAAACAGATCAACTAAAGCCTTGAGGAAACTATAGAAACATGGCAATGGTCCTGTTTCAAAAATCCTATCATCAACAGGGCTTGGTGCCTCTCACAGGGTTTAGTACTATGGAACATATGAAAAGCAAGGAACAAAGAAATATTGCATTCAAAACATTTTCATCCTCTCACTGTCTGGACAACTATCAAGCGGAACATCTAAGAGACCCTCACCATCACCTAATGGGAGAACGAAGATTGGAAAGCAAAGGGACGAGAGCAAACCATCCTCTTGGCGCTAGGTATTTCTCAAAAGTCCTTTATCCCTCCTCCTCCCCGACGCTTGCAATCAAAGAAGGTGTCCTCCAGCATGTTCAAATGCTCTTCGATGGAGCATCTAAGGGCAACCTTGGGAAAGCAGGCCTTGGGGGAATCATGCGGAATGAGAAAGGGTGAGCGACTAGGTTATATGCAGCGTCGTGTGGACACACAACAAACAACGTGGTAGAGTATCTTGCTATGGACAAAGAATTACAAATGACTAAGGATCTTGGAATCACAAAACTACAGGTCACCAAGGATTCTCAAATAGCAATCTCTATGCTTTAGCGCCTTATCAACAACTCGCCCCCAGAAAAGGTAATTAAAAGTTGGCGCTTGGAATTGATAGAGGAACACATCCAATCCCACCTCTCATTTTTTGATGATGTGATCACGGAGCATGTTGATCAGAAAGGTAACAAAGCAACAAAGTTGCTAGCAAATCGAGGAGGTGAGTTATAGGGACAGGAAATGCAACAAGATTGGCCTCCCTCCTGTAGAGATAACCACCTAGAAGGGATGCGGACAATAGTGGAGGAGGAGGCCACTTCCCCGACGGGGGTGAGACCCGAGACTAGAATGGTCATCAGGCCCCATGAGGAGTGACAAATGGGTTGAAAACTCGCCTGAGCCTTCAATTGAGATGCAAAGAGAAAATATCCAAATCCATGTCATGTTCTCATTTCTCCTCCTTTTAAAGCTTGATTGCTCCAGAGAAACCATGGGCAATTACCCTCAGTGGATAATGTCAATTGGTTGGGGATATTACACTATATAAAGGAACCATTTGTACAATAGAAAGAAATGCATAGGAATGATGATGAATTAATATAATTTTCTCTTCGGGGGTTTATGGAGCATATACTCCTAGTGCCCATTGTTTTTTATAGAGTTGTGTTCATTTGCAACTAGCGTCTACATCAAAGAGTGAGAATTGGGGACATATAATTCCACTAGATAGAGGATGAAGCTATGTGTGTCATCTCTCTATTCATTAACAACATTGTGAAGCCATTGGTGAGGCCTTCCCCAATGGAATTGAGATTATCAAGATAAGATTAATTGTTTAGGATAGGCACCATATGACTCCTTGCCCATGGTGCAATGAACACTTTCCTCATGCAAAACTCCTTGCTCATGGTGCAATGAACACTTTCCTCATGCAAAACTTAGCAATGGTCTTGGGTCTTCCATGTGCACATAGATATTTTAAACTTGAACAACATTTTCAAGTATAAGTTCACATAAATAAATGAGTTTTTGTACCATGAGAAGCTTCCAATTGTCAAAGCATGATTAAATATAACAATTATTTTCTTACAAATTAAGAAGGTCATTTGCACTTTAATTAATCATGATGCTACTCAAAATTCCACAACCCAAATGAGACCATGACCTAATATAACAATTATTTTCTTACAAATTAAGAAGGTCATTTGCACTTTAATTAATCATGATGCTACTCAAAATTCCACAACCCAAATGAGACCATGACCTAAGAGTATAGTTGCTTTCTAGGTAATGGAGGTGTGATAGAAAGGACAACAAAATGTAGAGATCTAATCCTAACAATGGGGCACATTCAAAATAGTTTTTTTCCCAACTTTATCATGAAGATGATATTCAAGTTAAGGAATATCTAAAGTGAGAACATATTTCTCATAGCCAAATTCTATAAAATGAAGGGGAAAGGAAAAATGTGTTTTAGTTCTCGTAAAGGCTCTCATAAAGTGCCAAGTTGAAATAACTATAATGATTTTCATAAAATGCAAAGTTGAAAGAACTATAATCATTCTTTCAACTTAACTTTGCATAATTTTTATAAGCAACAATTTAAAATGGTGTTTATCATAGCCACTTATCAATAGACATATAAGGAAGATATTTTGCATGGCACAGACCCTTTTTAAATTCATCTTAGCTTCCTTTCTATTAAGCAAAAAAAAATTAAAGTGCAATTCTCTCATTGCTTAAAAGAGTAAACATTAAGATATATATATATACTACCAACTTCATGGTTCTCCATTATAAATAATTCTTCCTATATACCCCTTTCATATCAATACATAACCAGATTATATTACAACCTTGTAATAATTCTTCCAATATACCCCTTTCATATCAATACATAACCAAATTATATTACAATCAAGGGTCCACTAAAAACTCATATTTCCTTTCTTTGCAATTGAATAAATCATGTTTGAAGCAAACTCTAAGGCAAACATAGTCTTGCCCAAGATTTGACCACAAGGCCTGTGGGACCAAACCTCCCCCACCTAACTATTGGGACACATCCTTGGACTTGAAAACTCATATTTCTTATATATATAAAAAATAGTTAAGAATATTCAACAACCAGAAAGATCTAGTAAGAGAGAATACCTACACTTTATAAACCCTAACAAGTTACTTTTTCGAATTGTCAAGTTTTATTTACATACCTATATTTAAAATAAACTAACCATGTAGTAAATTTTTCTGGTTTAAACAACTAAAAATATTGCAGGGCCATCCATGTCGCAAGAAATGCCACAAGAATATTTCAACCAATACTCTCCGTCACTTTTTATGAACTTTAGTCTTCTTTGAACTACAGCATGAGCAGATTGCACTACTTTCTTTGATCAAATCTAGATAAGTGGCACATACAATTCTTCACATTACAGCATATATGATCCATTGCCTAGTGAACAGAAGGAACAGCACTAATGACTCTGGTCTGCTTTCGGCATCTTTGAAAAATGCTATCGTACAATATATCGAATTGTATCCCTGCTCTTTCTCGGTTGATAACGAAGAGAATGTGATCAGCTTCCACAATTGTATAATACCTGTCAATCTCACAAATTAGAAATCTTAATTAGGTCTTTCTCAAAGCTTGAGACAAGTTATTTTCTGGTTCTTACCAAACACCTGGTTGCAACGAGTGACCATCCATTAATTCTGGACTTAGCAAGCAGTGGGGATGGGGCTCAGGAAAGCGGGGATAAAGCATCGAGATTGTGTTTAATGCTCCATCATTGTCTTGCCAATCCTCGTCACTGTTAAGAAATTTGGGGTTAATAGTAGTAACAACATAACCAATTGCTCAAGCAAGCAGGAAAGAAATCTGTCTGTTCAATAATCACTCACTTGTAACCTTTGTAAGGAAGTGGCAGATTGCTGGGATAGCACCACTGGCTCATCTGCAGCGTCCTAAGAACGAAAAGAGGATGAATTTCAAACAGACTTGAAGGCATGGTGACTCCAAACAATTTTCGTGTCTTTATCGTGGCATAGCTGTTTCAAGCAAAAGTGGTTTGAAACATCAATGTTTAGTCAATCCTTCAATTCAGAATTTTTAACCACCACTAATGCATATTACATGCATTCTACATAAAACTATAATTGCTTCCAATGAAAGAGGAAGACTTGAATGTAACAAGTACTATGGGCTTTGAACATCTCTATCTTATTTTCAAGTATAGACTTGTCTCTATCAAATGTGGGCCAAAAATGCAGCAGTCCCCACCTGAAATAGTAGGTATTTGGAAAAGTCTGGAGTTTGGAATTGAGTTCAGCTGAGACCTGTAGACTTAAATCTACAAGAGTCCAATCATCTGAAGCAAAAGGTCCAACATTTCCTAGAAGACTCTGTATAAGCCCGGAAATCCCAACCTTTCGCCAAGTCATGTTAAAATGATCAAACCCAAAGTTGTAGTAGCTTTTCAGCCTAGCAATGTCCAACCAATCATATATAATAACTCCCACACGCAACAGCTGTAACAGAGAGAAGGGTTTGATTGTCTTTCCATCTTCTGGCCTACAATGCCCCAAAAGAGAAGGATGTTTAAGCACAAGTATCAAAATAGGTGACATGGAAACAATTATGTCAGTAGAAACAAGATATAAGCCCAATAGACAATCAATATGAACCCAGCAAAAGAGTAATAAATGCTTCATAGAAGGCTGAGACATACAGCATTTGTTACTCTACTCCTATCTGATGCTCCAAATTCAACATTGTATATCCCAGCCTATATAGCATTTATTACTCTACCACTAGGTATATATTCATCGCCCAATACTAATACATAGTTCGGGAATCTGAAATTCCAAAGCAAGAACAGGGGTACTCTGAAAAGAAATCATAAAACAAACAAGCAAACAATTTCTGAGAAACTCACTGCACTCCGTCCAGGTAGACACGAGTTGTTCCATTGAGAGCACCAGATAAAGAGGTAACACTCAGCACCCAACCTTCGGAACTGCTATCATGTCCCTGGAATGCCTGCATAAAGATAATTCTAGCACCGTAAATGAAAAATTTGTCAACTTTCCAGCGTTGCTACCAATGGAAAAGCAAATTTAGGCTGAACTAATGAGTGACTGGATTACTTTTTCAGCAAGCATATTGTGCAGGACCCTGACAACTTGAACACCAGAAGAGTGCCCAACAAAGTGCACTGGATGTTTCTCATCCCATTCAGAATAATGGCCTGTAAAAATTCATATCAAAGCAATGAATGCTTCTAGTTTCAACCAAGATATTTGTGGAAGACATTTCATAGTTAAAGGCTGAACTCTTATATTCATTTACCTTGCTCGTAATTCTTGCCAAAGCGGGCATGGCCATATTGGGCACTGTGTTCTTCGCCATAATCTACTGTTCCACCTTTTAAGTAGTAGAAAAGCTCTCGAGCCCTGCGAAAACACAAGCAAAGAAAGTTGCTAGTGCCAGTATTAAAGAAATGCATAGATTTTATCACACCATAGATCGTAACAGAGCTCAGATGTCACAGGCAATATTGAAGATAGAATGAAAACAAAGTGTCAACCATTAAACCAGACCAGAAATTTAAAACAAAACCCGAATTAGTCTGAATATCAACTTTACCGAGCACCCAAATACCGCCATACCTAATGTTGTCTTCAGCTAAACACAAATGAATTGATTTAAGGATAGACCTAGACTGAGAAAATGGATTGAGTTAAACAAGAGTTTAAAGCTGAGACCAAATGCAGCACAGACTTAAGATAGAACCAAATGGAATGTTACAGCAGATTACATAATTTCTTCTGGCATATCAGCTTTTATAGTGCCTTTAGGAAACCTTTTCTTGCGAATGCTGCTTATGGTAACATGCAGCTGTCCTTCAGCTACGCAGTCACACTATGAGGAGTATTTCTATAGCATCAAAATCACCTCGTGCTTGCACATGGTCTCATCCACACCTACTCGAGATTTAAACCAGGGTCTTCATGTTAACATAAGCCCAATTATCTCACTGCTTGCCACTACGCACACACCTGTGGGGACCTTCAGGAAATTTAAAATGTATATAGCATATTTAGAAAGTAAAGAGAGAGAGCGAGACATCCTATACTTGTTCTCGGCAGGGTTAGAAACAGAATTGATCAATAAAATTGTATTTGAGCTCACCGTATTTTATGTACCGGTGACCGAAAACAGAACACAGAATTTAAACTGCAGAGCAGAAAACCAAACAAGTCAAATGTGCACAGAATTTTGAAAGATGTGCACGAGATCAAGGATCTAGTGATGAAAGAGTTACAGCTTTAGGCAGCCCACCTTTCGTGATCTACAATAGATATCTATGAGGAACAAGAATGGAAATTCAAAAAGTAAATCATAATTGGCATTACAAAAGAAGAATACTCAGGTTGAGCGACAATGAAGGAATAACTAGTAAAACACAACAATGGGAACTTCAAACCAAAGTCTAAATCATATCATACACAGACTTCACTTCAAACAATGACTCGTCGCTCACACATGTAGGGGCCTGCTCACTCTTCACGGCATGCAAAGGCAGACTATCTGGCTTTTACCATTTACCACCCACCCCAGTTTTCGAGATATTTTGTTGGATTTATTTGCAAAATGCGAGTTGCAAAGTGCCTTTGGTCAGAGGGAATAGTAAGCAGAATCATATAGACAGACAGGATAAAATCATTCATAGGCGGTTGATTCAGATCTCCCAAGCCACAGTGAGGTGTGTAAAGGTGAATTGATAAACGTTTCTTATTCATCAACCTCCCCAACCAGTGAAGACTTGATCAGCCAAACTAAGTCCTGATCAACCCAACAAATCACCGATCTTTTTATCTAACTAAAACAAATAATGTAAATCACCATTTGCTTGCTTGTCAGAAGGATTCAACCTGAAAGGTGAAGAACAAGGTTTTGAAAATATGTAGATGATCCTCTTATCTAAAGAAAATCGATCTCCTATTTTCAACAACTTCCTCAGATCCTTTTGGAAGGGGTAGTTCTGAGAGTACTCCGGGTAACCTGGACCACTATGAGTAAACTGATACCGCTGGTGCAGACCTCCTAAAGCATGGTGAGCATGTGGGCAGCTAATGAGCATGAAATTAAGTTTGAGCCCCCAAGCTTAGCCAAATCAAAATCAATAAATAACTCAAATGCATCACACTTAAAGCTAAAGCCCAAGTGCTTTCGACACACCATAGACTGTGAATCACATCAAGTTACTTAAAAATGAGTTGAAAATGCATCAAACTCTACAAAAGCTTACAATAAAATGCATATTTCTTTAGGCATCTGAAATCAATTTAACTAGTGAGTTGATAAATGAACAAACTCAACCTTCCAAGTGAATCCGTGAGTTGACTGATAAGTGAACAAACTCAATTTTCCTAGCGAGTCCATTTTTTCCGGATAAGGGAAAGTTCCTTGCTAATTCATTTTTTTTTTTCAAAATTTCTGCAATCCGGGTAGTCTTAAAATGAAACAAAACTTTTGAGAGCAAGTCGAGAGCAAGTTCATGATTAAAGTTCCAATTAATCAAGTGAAAGTATGAAGTCTGGTAAATTCCTTTTGGATTTGGGGGAGAATTTATGTTTATCCACTTGTTCAGTTACATCAATTAAATTTACGAACTCCGAAATTGCATATTTGAATGCGAAACAAACATATACCTATCATAAACGCTTGTCAGAGAACCCAAATCAGGGACAAGCACACGATCATCCTTCTTTTCAGCCCCTCCCCAGTACGACACAGCACCCAGTTTCTGCAAACAACAGCATCCGTTACTCAGAACCCCAAAACAGAAAAGACAAAAACTGAAACCAGGTAAAGGCCCGAAAAAGCCTATAATAAGGTCCTGATGAATCCTTTATGTAAAGTGCTAAAAAAGAAGTTTCAGCCAGTAAAGTCCTAATCACTAGGACTCCATCGTAAGTTCAATGGTTGATCCTTCGAATCTCAAAAGGCATTCTTAGGGCTGGCCTTAAACTGCACCTCATTGGGAATCGAACTCACCCCTTTTCCGAAGCCAAAAATCCCATGAACCAGCACAATGGGAGCCACTTCATAACCCTCAAAATAGGATCGATTTACTATATCTCTACTCGCTTCAGAGACTACAATCTTTTCTTTGCTGTAACTCTCCGCCAGTGCCCGCGATACCCTAAAACTTTTCAGACGATGATTATTAAGAATTTCCACAATGTCAAACATCACTGCAATGCCGAATAAATAAAGCCCGTAACCCAAATGAACCGCAGCGCTGGTCAAGAGCTCCGCCAAGTACAGACCCAGCAATATCACTGCCCATAACCGCATCTTCAGAAACCAGAAAATTGCCATCGATGTGCTCGAACCCGGAACCTACTGTGTCACTTTTGGACAGCAAAGCCGATCTGCACCTGGTGAAACTGGAATTGGATGCCGAGAAAATCTGTTTGTGAGTCGTGAAAATTCATACGGATACCGAGGAATCCATGCTGGCTATGGATTGCTGCCGGACTCCATTGATTGCCGCCACGACAATCGCATAGGTGGGAAGTGACAGGTTTCCTGTAATGATTTTCCAAGGTTTTGGCAATAATGGATACTAGCAACACATAACCAGCTTGGCATGTTTTACTTGGCAGAAATATTCTTGCCATTTTTCTCGTTGCTCACGTCTAAATTGGGTGAAGTTTTTCATAACCTATCATCTACCAACACATTCTCATAACCAAAGACTACGTTGAATTGCAGGAATCCACCGCCCAGAAAATCAACTGCAGCAATCCACCGCCCAGAAAATCAACTGTAGCAATCCACCGCCCAGAAAATTAACTGTACAGCATTACATAAAGTGCTTTTTCATATTTTTCAAATTTACTTGGAAATCTGCCAAAATTTGTTGTAATCTCAGGTTTATTCGGTAAACATTGATATCAAAGTGTTTAAGATTTAAATATAATTATATCACCTAATTCTAACTCTAAACTCTCAAACAAAATAATTAAACAACTCCTGATATAAAACTGGTTTTTTTTATGTAACTCTACCGTTGAAAAAACCATCCTCCATCCAATCTAAACACTTCAACCAAAATCTGTTCAATCCATAAAACAATGCAACCAAATCCTGTGGTCTGTCTCAAGTCAGAATCCTTTTAGCCATCCATTCCTCACATGAATTATGAAATATATCGCCTTTATGTGGCGTAATAAATGAAATTTATTTAATAAGAGAAAGAGAAGTTTTATTATTTATTTTCAACATTATAAATTAACAAGTGCTACATAGTAGTATTGGTATTGGGTGTTTAATTTAAATATAGCTAATTAAAATATGATGATGACGATAAGGTGTCAGATGATTAATTAAAGTTTTACAAAAAAAGGTAAAAATATTATTTTTTTGTGAGCGCTTTAATTTATTGGTTATAATATAGTTTCATAACTTTATTTCTTTGGCGGTGTTTAGTTCAAATTGATATGGAGAAACTTAGTTTTAACTCAATGAGATGTCAATTCCAAAAAACTTGTTTTGCACAAACAATTGTCTCCTACAAAGTTCATGGGAATTGTACATAATTGATATAGAGTTGAATGCAATTGTGTTTGTGACAATGAAGGCATGGGAATGTGGAACAAAACTTTTAATTTTATTTCTCAGATGGTGTCTCATTTTAAATAGGACTTCTTTCTTTTGCAGAGCAAAATAGAGTTGGGATAATCCATAATTGGTGATTTAGTATTAAATTGATTTTTAAATTAAATTGTAAAGACAAGTTAATTAATATTTATGAATAATTTGTAATAACAATTATTTTACTATTAATTTAACGACTAAATTGTCTAGCATAGTTATAAATTAAATCATAGTAACTATAAATTAATATCAAAACATTTAGTTTCTAATCATTAATATTTGTTCCTAAAAAGTTGTTATTGTGAAACAAAATCATATTAAAATTATTATTAAAATAAATAAAATATATCATTAGCCCTTTTCAAATATTTTCCAATAAAACCAGACACAGTCTTTTGAATAAAACCAAGAATAAAGTTGCACTAGATTAAACCACTTTAACAAAATCTTCTATATTTGGTTAGAGGAAAGAAGATAAAACAATTTTAACAAACCAATTGAAACTTATGAGAAATTGAAGGTTAATCTCCCAATAAATGTCCAGAAATCTCCAACAACTTGAAGCATAATATGGAAGATTTGCCTATTTGTCTATTTGATTTATGTTCTTTAAACTAGTTTTTTGACTTTTTGACTACATATATGGATTCAACGCCCTCAAAAACCCCTAGGACACTTCCATTGTGAAACCCGTCAAACTTATGATTTCAATGAATCCCTGCAAGATTCTAAACAAATTAGATAACCGTAAAACTTTTCAAAAAGTCTCACTTATAGACAACGCCTAATGTGGAACTTCAAAGTGGAATCCTAGTTTTGACTTGCTATCATTAATCGCAGACACCTGAAAGGATTATATATATATATAAGGCATCAATTTCTTGAATTCTTGATATACTTGGAGACATAAATTATAAAAAAAATATGCCTAAATAAAACAAATTCAACACAGTTAGGAAAAAACGCTCACCACATCCTAAAAATTAGTAACTATACATTAAGAAAACTTTCTTAGGAAAGAAATGCTCACAAGATTTTAAAAACTAATAACTAATTATCATAATAGTTATTGAGTTGAGGCTTCCGTGATCCATATCGATGTTTGAGAAGATTTTTTGGCGAAATCACATCATGATATATTTGTCAACACGTTTCGAACCAACAATTGTGGTTCATGCAAATTAAATAGAGAGAGAAGATCATCCAATGGCTATATTGGACCATGAAGGACTATATTTGACCATGAAACGGCTATATTTGACATGAAAATGTAGTAGGACCGAGGGATAAGGATAGGGAAGTTAGTTTGGCTAATTTTATTATTAAATTTAATAATTTATAATAATTCAAGAAGGTTCACTTAACTGGTAAGTTAGAGTAAATTTAATTTAACCATTCTTGGAAGCCTATTTAATTATATTATATTCCTGATTAACTAAATCTTAGTTTTAACTCCATATAATTAAGGAGTATAAAATAATATATATACTCTCAATGTTAAAGTTGTATAAATTAAAATTAATCTTATTAATAATAAAGGAATTAATAAGAAAGATTAAAAAGTTAACCTAATAAAGGTCTAACTTAGAGGAAAGGGGAATATCTTATAAAATATATTATTTTAATATTATTAAGGTTCTTAGGGTTATATTCAATTAAATTTTTAATTGTTAATATTAGTGAGAGTAAACTAAATATTATTACAGTTAAATATTAATTAAATTAACATTGTTTATTGAGGGCTCACTCTATTAAACAAGTAAACAATTATTATTATTTTAATTATTAAGGGACTAAGAGAAATTCTAAATGGTTAAATGAAAAATTATTAATAAAGTTTATCATCTTTTAAAAATCTTTTAATAAAATAACATGTTAATAATGTTGATTACGTAAGGCTTAAAGAGATTCTTACTATCCTTATAGATGGTTATCTAATCATAATAGGAGAACAATAGAAAGGTTAAATAGAACTAAAATCCAAGTGCAGAGATAGGATGAGGGATAATCAAGGTCAAAAGACAAGAGAAGAACATGGAATAAGGGGTGGGGGCAGGGCAGGAGCGGGGGAGGGCAGGTTTGGCTAGGATGAAAGGGCAGGGATCTAACATCTGCTAATCTTCCATCCATCATCTTTATTGAGATTCTTAGGCCTCTTTTCAATTTCTATGGCCTCTCTAAACTTTCAGTGATGAAAGGGGGCAATATTGGCAATAACACGGGCCGCTTCAATGCATACGTACTGTTTAGTTTTTTCCGCATGTTCTGCCAGGGCAGAAGACTGGGTCCTCCCATGTTTAATGTCTTTGAGTTTCCATGAATCCTTTGATTAATAAAGCGTCCAGTCTCACCAACGTAGGGGGTCCCACAAGAACATGGAATAACATAAACACCTTTCATCTCTTTGGGGTCGATGGGGTCTTTAACAGATCTAAGAGAGCTACGGATGGTGTTAAGGGGTCTAAATGAAGAGGACACTTTATGTTTCTTAAGTATTCTTGCAATTTTATCAGTAGTCCCTTAGATGAAAGGGAGATGAACACCTGGGACCTTATCCTTAGGGTCTTTCTTGACCTTGGGAAACTGGTTGGCTTTAAGGAAAGCTACTAGACCTTGGTGTCTACTGTAACCATTATAAAAAAAAAAAACATTAAGGAGGTGGGCTTTCTCCTTCTCAAGGTTCTTCCCATCTGAAATGATGGGAACTGGCATGAAGATACTGCTCAGTACGAGTTTTCTTCCTAAAAACTTGGTGGGAGAAAGAACCGTCATCATTTTTTGAAATGAGAACATCCAAGGAAGGCAAACAACCATCAACTTCTTGCTCCATGGTGAACTTAATATAGAGCAATTGATTGTTAAGATGTTGGAAAAAGAGATCCAACTCCTCCTAGCCATAAGACCAGATAACATGAGTGTTGTCAACAAATCTTTTCCAAAGTTTGGGCAAGAGTCGCGTTGAGGCTAATGCCCTGGATTCAAAGTCTTCCATAAAAATATT
The DNA here is from genome assembly GCA_000404065.3 of Pinus taeda. NCBI lineage: Eukaryota > Viridiplantae > Streptophyta > Pinopsida > Pinales > Pinaceae > Pinus > Pinus taeda. Next base: position 1,716 of record APFE030758733.1, on the reverse strand, counting down.
AGCAACAATCGGAGACAGGGGTGATCCCATAGCCACCCCATAGGTCTGTTCATAGAATTCACCTTCGAAGCTAAAGAAAGTGGACATGAGACAAATCTTGACTAAATGAGCAGTATCAAGATCAGTTAGGCGGTTGATGACCTCAATGGCATCCTTTATAGGGATGCACGTGTAAAGGGAGACCACATCGAAACTCACAAGAATGTCATCAGGGTCGATTTTTATTCCCTTAAGCTCATTAACAAAAGACGAAGAGTCTTTAACGAATGAATCTGTGAGGCCGACAAGGGGTTTAAGCTTCGAGGCCAGGTATTTAGCAAGGAGGTAGGTTGGACCTCCTATGGTATTGACAATAGGCCTGAGGGGAGCCCCTTCCTTGCGAATTTTTGGAAGCCCATAAATTCTCGGAGTGATGGGGCTACTCTCAATTAGCTTAGGGCAAAAAGAACCCACCATGCTACTAGATTTAATAGCTAAAGTGACGGTTCTGGAGATCTTTTTTAAGGGATTCTTGTTCAACTTTTTATAGCTACCACTGTTACATAAATGATCCAACATCTTCTGGTGATAATCATCCTTATTAAGGATGACAGCAACCCTTCCTTTGTCAGCTTTAAGAACCACGATTTCCTTGTTTTGGTTCAAGGATTTTAGGGCTTCGAATTCAGCCTTACTAATATCGCTTTTAGGGGGCTTTGCCTTCCTTAGGAAAACAATGCAGTCTTGTGTAATAGTGTCCTTGATATTGTCAGGTAAGCCCTTAATCCTGGACTCAATGTCGCACATGATGTCTTCCATCGAGATCTTCTTCGCAGTGAGTGAAAAATTTAAACCTTTCTCAAGAAGGCTAAAGATAGAGGGAAGAAAGGAAAATTTAGAGAGATTAACGAATTTATTATTCTGAGAAAAATGAAGATGATGATGATGATGATGATGATGATTATTATTATTATTATTATTATTATGTTCCATTAACACATTATTGTTTGTAGTGATGTTGTAAGTATTGTTATTACTAATATTATTATTCTTAAAACAAAAATCTAAATCATTTAACTGAATAGAATTATAATTACTAGATTTATTAAACCTACTGTCCGAATTAGATGAGGGCAGAACAAAGCAGGCTGCTAAACACTGGTTGGGAGGACACGGAGAATTGGAGGAGGCTAGACTAGTCTTAAGACAACACTGTGGACGTTGGATGAGAGAGCCTACATTGTTATACTGCGGAGGCGGAACAGAGATAAGATTTGTGAGGACGCCCTTATCCGCAGTCAAAAAATCTTGTGGGGAGGACTACACTGATTCAACGAGAAGATCTGGTTTGTTAAGTTGAACAGAAGAGGAGCGCTCCATATGTTGACCAGATCTGCAGGGTGGGTGATGAGCAGAGGGATAATGAAGGTTAAATGTAGACCCTAAATCAGAGGAACGACTAGCAGGAAGGCTGACCTATGAGATTAATGATTGCTCATTGATTTCTGCCGAGGATATCATCAGAGGAGGGGAAGAGCAGGGTGAGGAACGAAACTTATGGATGCTGGTTGGGTCTAAATGTGAAGTAGTAGTGCATGGGGATTCAACTAAGTGAGAGAGCTGAATAGGGTCAAAAGCAGGAGCCGAAGAGGAAGGGGCAAGCGATGAGAGATCTGGGGATCCAGCCGTTACCTTTGAACCCACTAGCATAACTAGAGGCGTCAGGGAGCTGTCAGC